>JANHFL010004828.1:184720-212006 GCA_032468155.1 Oxyrhabdium leporinum
ATATAGAGAGAGAGAGAGAGAGAGAGAGAGAGAGAGAGATATTCAACAACCTTAAATTAAATTAATAAGTACATTAATCTTAACACATTTCTCTATTTCTCTATTTATAAATCTCATAGTAAAGATAGTTTACTGAAGTTAAAAGTACAACAGTATTTCTCAGACTTGTTTAATAGACTTTAGACTGTACTTTTTCCATATACCTATCAAGCATAAGAAAAAGACTGCAAATTTCATTTTTAATATTTCTCTGAATGCATCCATCAGTCTTTTCATTCCTCCTTCAAACCAATCAAGGCACCATCAAAATAGATTCTATATTCAATGGAGTCTACTAGGCGGATGTACATTTTTTGTGGGCACAAAATATTCCAAATGTGATCCAATGTTCTAAATTTGAAATAAAGCATGTGTGATTTGAGAGTTTTATTTCATGATCTTTTGTTCAATGCTCAGAACAAAATGTAACCAGCATGAACAGCATTATTTGGGCATTGTGATTGGACCTTTCTGGTGCTTAATTTTTTTCTTTATTTTCTAGTTTTCTCTGTTGTACTATTATATTTATTCTGTTAATGCTTTGTACTGATTGGGATAAGGTAGGAACAGTTAGTGGGCACACAGCTCAGAGCTGAAGAGTCATTGTTGACTTAATTTTATTGCCTCATTCTGCCAGTTAAAAAAATTAGTTCCCATAGGGAAGTTAGAACTTATGTAGGGGTTACATATCTGATTGGTCTTCTGCTGTTATTTGCAGAAAAGTTGCCCATAATAGAAAGTAAGTAAATAAAACTAACACTTGGTAGTTAAATGTAAAGATGTCTGGCTATATTTAACACAATTTCACAAACATAGTGCTAATACTGCTGAGGTTTTAGATTATAAATATATAAAGACAAAGTACTATATTGATGTTCTGGCTTTTGATGGGTATGCATTTTACATTATGTTGCTATTAGAATTCAGGGTGTGTTTAAATGCAAATTTTGATTATTTGTAGAACTTGAGCCCTACAGGGCATATTGGAATATAATTATTTCATGCAAAGGTAAAAGAGCAACTTATTTTTTTTGCAGCCGCAAAATAGAAGCAGCCAAATAAGAGTAGCAAAGAGCTGCAATAAAGTAATTGCTTTTCACTGGGCCATTGTTTATGAAGCAGGATGACTATAAGGACACAATTCTAGTACTTTAGTTTGCTTGTTAAATAGATAGGGTAAAGCAGCGTTGGTAAACCTTTTCGGCACTGAGTGCCAAAACGGGAGCACGCAGGTACGCACGAGGGAGCACCAGAAACCGGAAGAGCTGAGCTTACAGTTTCCATCACTCCCGTACGCGCGAAGACCAGCTGGCCGGCATGCATGTGTGTGCTGGAACTCAATGAGGCAATGGCTGGCATGCCCGGAGAGATGGCTCTGCGTGCCACTTCTGGCACGTGTGCCATAGATTTGCCATTAGGGGGTTAAGGGTTAGTCCGTAATAAGTGCTAATTACCACTGAATTCACAAAAACTTCCAAGGAGATGATTTTTAATTTGTTAGGAAATCATTAAAAATCCCTTGTCTTTAATGCTTTTCAAACAATTTAAAAAATTGTCACCTTGTTCAAATATTCTGTAGGTTGAATAGGAGTCAGCATGAGCTGCCACCCCATCGTTTCTTGTGTGTCGGGGAAGGGGGGAGATAAGGGAAGAGGAGAATCTCTTCTTTACCTTTTGTCTAAGACCAATTCCAATGTAGGGAACTAGCAGTTGTTTCTGAATTCCCATTATTTTCTATGGCTGGAATTTAAGCCATTTTAAGGTTTGTTCCATTAAAATACAGCCAACTGAAAATGTTCTAAGGGAAGTGGGAAACTTTTCCCCTTTATCTCCAAAATTAACTTTGTGCATATTTATTTACGATTGTTTATATGCGGTTTCTTCTCATATGTATGCAACTCCTTTTCATATATGGTCTACTGTCTCTAGACTGTACAACTGCTGACACTGTTCTTCGTTTCAAATGTGTGAATGCAAGTTTGTATCCATGTTGTAGGGTTACAGACTGATGGATGATTCCTTGGAGCTGCCCTGATGCAAATATAGCAAGAAAGAATGTTTTGGTATCACTCACATCATCAGATTCCCTGATAAGTTCTGTGTCTTCCACTTGCACCACAGCATCAGCACCACAGGGTATTGGAGCACCAGTTGTAACTCGCATTACTTGACCAGGCATTACAGTTTGAGTTGGCTAAAAAAATATCAAAAAAAGTCAATTTATTTTTTAAATTTTAGAATCATAAAATATATGAAACATATTTTAACATTTTGGATTACAGATATTTTCTTCATTAGTTTAATAGGACAACATCAAAAACTATAACAAAATTGCAAAGCACTTTTCAGTTTAATTCAGGATATTAATGAATAAATATACTACCCCAAATTATGAGACTATAAGGTTGCAACAAGGAAGTTTTTTGAAGGAGGAACTGAGAGAAGTTTTGAGTCTAGCACTTTATTTCCAGGAAACACATATACAAAGCATTATTAATTTATTCTTCCCTTGTGTTTCATCTTTAAAAAAAAAACCCAAAACTGTCTGTAGTAGAAGCTTTGAAATACAGTGCATAGAAAATAAACTTCCATCCATTTTTATCCCCTGAAAAACTCTCTCTGAATGATCAAGAACTGCCTAACTGTTGTCTCACAACAGTTCAACATTCCAGCTTGTTGATCTCAGACCCAATTACCTGTGAATGGATCTTCAGTGGCCCTGTCCTCTGGTTGCTGCTACTGACAGCCAGGTCAGTGTGTAATAACCCCCTCCCCCCATCTATAATTTGATTGTGGATGAGATGCTGACCTGTCATTATTAGCAAGATCTAGATGTGATTTGTCCTTTCTGAAATTTGCCAAGCTGTATTTTGAGTGTGGCGTCAACCAAGACTCTTGAGTGGGGGTGGGGAGTGGCAGTTTTCAACAGTTAATCTTTATGGCTTTCAGTGATTCTGTCAGAAAGGTCCCTGATGCCCTCAGAGCCTGTTCATTAAGTTGACCTCTAAGGCTCAGTTGGGAATTATTGCTGTTGCACCAACCTCCTTGCTAAATAGCAACCTCCCTGTTTGAGTTCCATTTCTGGGTTGGCAGTGGACTTTGGAGAAACTTCATGGTTCTAGGACTTTAATCTACCTTCCCTAGGAATGGGGTCTGAGGTTCTTGGGAGTTCATGGGTTCCATGACAGCCATGGGTCTATCCCAGATCATCCAGAGTCTGACTCGAGACAGTGATCACACTTTGGATTTGGTCTTCCTATTGGAGCAGTGGCAATGTGATCTGAGATTGGGGATCCTCTCAATGTCTCCTTTGCCTTGATTTCTATGGGATTCTCTAATACTACTACCCACTGGAAGGGAGGTGGACCCATTAGATTGATTTGCTTGGGAACAATTTAAACTTGTTGGACTTGAGGAAATGGAGTGTTAGAAGAGCTAAATGTTTACATGACAAGAGAATGTTCATGCTATAGATCTCTTAAGAACTTAAGACTCTTCTTTTCATATGCTTTTAGGGAAGCCATAAATAAATATCTTATTAATTTGAAAGAATAGATGTTGATTTTATTAATTTTTAATCTAGAGGCTCCTTATTTTGTTGTATGATTTTATAATTGCTTTGCATTATTTAATTGCTTCATTTCTTTAAATTTTGGAATTTGTGTCAATGACTGAATAAACGTGCTTATTGCTTTTTTATTTCATGAACACAGGAACTTAGTTATAGGCAAATGATAATTTTTCTATTACAACTATTGCTAGATTTTATATGCATGGAGGAAGCTATCACCACATTAAAATATATAATTATAGAAATACAATAATTCAAATAGCCTTTGTGCTATTTACAATAGTCATTGGAATGGTTTCATATTATTTTATGACATTATTCTAGTTCATAATGAACAAAAAATAAAAAAGGGAAGGAAAATATATTGTACCTACTTGCTCACCAGCTTGGGATTCCCCAATGATGAAACGATCCCCTGGTCCATCAGCAGCTGAAAGTTAATTATAGAATCATGATAATTACAGTTATCAATAAAATATGCATTATCAGGTTCATTATTTTTGCTGTGGCTGTTTCTGACTTTATAATTCCTTCTGCCATGTATATTTTTGCATAACAATTTTGATTTTACCACTTTCCTAATATACAACGTAACTGTACAAGATACATTACTACGTAACATACGTTTATACATTCTGCTTTATGTAAACAGCTTGGTGTCACACCCTACTAACATTTCTTACATAAATATTCCTTGGGTTTACTTTCTGGGAGCAAAATTACAATTTTTACTTATGGCAAAAGGCAATGAATTATTTTATTGTGCCATTTATGTCGAAAAAAATGTATATGTAAAAATCTTGTTAGGATGTTATCATTTATGCCATATTGTTATTGATAAGTCCAGCCAATAAACCAGAATTGAGGCTGCTGTGGAAAGGAGCATATGCTGAAAATTTGGTTCTTGCTCATTCCTCTTCATACAGTACCTGAACCACATCTAATCTTTTAATGAGGATTTCTTATGTCTATGGAGAATGCTTTAGGAAAGCAAAAGGTGGTGGTGGGAGATGAAAAGAGTAACCAGAATGCTTCCCTGAGAACAAGCCAGCATGAAAGGTCTATTGGTCATAGATTTCTGCTCTGCACAGGGTATACTTGATATTTTTTATTCAGCAACATACTGTTCTCCGAATGAAATTATCCTGATTTATTTTTTTAAAAAATACAATTAAAGGCCATTTTACTACAACAATAGTTAAAATCATTTAATGGGATGGATGGATATTTTCTTTTGTAGCACTGAGCTTTTTTAAAAAAATAACTTTATTATAAATAAAAAAAAACATATACATAAACAAATTAACTGATTTATAATATCACTTGCAACTTATATTGTGTAATGACAAATGAAGCTTACTTTTAAGTACAGTAAGTATGAATGAATTTCATTACGATAAGGACTAAAATGCCGTTGAGGACTATTGGGCCTGTTTTTCCAGGCAACATACAGAAACCAGCACTCTGCTGTGACATAACTGGAGAAAAGAATCCTGTCATATTCAAAATTGTTAACATTCACCTCTGACAGCATAGCCATCTTTTACTGAAGCTGGAAAAGGTGGAAGGTTGTCTTTTGCATAAACTTCTTGGGCAAGGACTCTGCCCATTCCATCTAATACATAAACACAGTGAAAGAAAAGAGAGCATACATGAAATTCTGATAGCAAAAACTTTATTTTCAAAAAGACTCGTTCAAGTTTTATCAAAATTTGTAAGTGAACATTTAGAAAAAAATTCTAAAGTTTGCCAGCCAGATTAAGAGAGATGCACGGAACTAAATGCACAGTGCTAAAAACAATAACTTTAATATAAAATGAGTTCTGACTTCTCTATTTAAGTGTGCCTATATTCCTTTCAAGGAAAATTTTAATACTTCCCTTTTTAATTTTATTCTCAATAATCTGTAAAGAGGCATGGAGACACACCACATTTTTTTAAAAAAAATAAAATATTGAAAAACCCATTGAGAAAGAATAATATTGGCTATTGTACTTAGACTAAGAGTAGAACAGTAATAAAATAATATAGATTTTTCAGTATGATGATATATTTGCAAAATGTTTTGATCTCAAAAAATCCTGATCTTGAGTCAGTTATTTCATAAGTTCGAAGACCAAAATATTACATGCATCCTGAAAACTACCATTCTGTTGGAAGATTCTGTCACTTTCCTCCTGGAAAGCTTGGGCCTTTTCCCCGCCCAACTATGCAGGCCTATTTTCCTTCCCTTTCTGTGCAGCTACTGAGAAGTGCGCTCAACCTATGTGAGGTGCAGCTACTAGAGAAAGCTAGTAAATGTCATGTTTCTGAAGGTAGAAAGACCCTTAGAACATTGTGAGGTCTGGGGCTTGTCTTGAGAAGTTTCTGAGGCTCTTTCTAACCTTTGAAAACATTGTAAGGGCTGGTGCTCATCTTGCAATGTTCTAAGGCTCTTTCTACAGTGGTAGATTGGGAAACAAGTGCCAGTGGTAGGTCAGGAGATGAAGACCAGCTGTGAAGTGCTCCAGTAGTGAATTGGAGAGAAGACCCAGCTCTTCTAGGAGGCCCAAATGTTCCAGGAGAGTGGTGGGGCGGGGAGAAGGTGGGGAAAACCTGTGAACCAGTGTCTCTTCCAGGATCTCCCCTACCCCCTGGATAACCTGTGTGGTCACTTAACAACCTACACAGTTGCTTAATGATCAGAATAGGGACACTGGTGTTGATCATGAATCTAATGCTTCTATTGAAAGTCTTGAGGGAGCATATGTGCCAATGTCACCATTGCCTCTGCAGGCCTTCAAGGTCATGGAAAGTTCTTCAGGAAACATCCAAAGTCCCTGAGATGACACTCAAATGTCCTTGGAGGACCTCCAAGGGTGGTGAATGGCTATTTCTGTACTTCTTTATCTTATCTAGAGTGTGTCAGCTTGTCTGGGTGGAGTGTGCCAGTGCTTCTGGGTGGAGAAGTGGACAATGTAGCAAACATATAAATATGAGTGTCAAAGTGTGTTCAGGGTTCTCCATACATAACTTGTTAAGGGAGGGCTGTCTTTATTTAGCTGAATAAACATGTAAAGCTTATCAAGGTAAATACCTGGATTCTGTCTTTCTTTATACCAACCACACCGAAACTGGCAAAACACCGGGACTGTGATTATTGAGTGAGGCACTCATATGGGCATCTTGTATAACAATTGCAATGATGTATGACCCAAATTGTGGTCTCAATTGTGGTTGTAAATTAAGGACTACTTGTGCAGCCTTTCAAAATACTTTGCTTACACTGATTTAGGCTGCTTTCTTGAGTTTAGGGGGATGCGTGAGAGGGATACAGTACCTGGTATATATTTGTAATGTTATGTAAAATTATGTATGCAATATCTGTACTGATAATCGGTATGTGTACAGTATTATTTCATTTTTTGCTAAATATTATTAGACAGATTGTTGGGAAGTGATTTCCTATAACATAATCATGGATGCCAAATAAATGTACAACTTACTCTCTTTTTTACTTGACATGCAGCAGGGAAAGAAACTGATGGTAAGTATGATTAATAACTGTGTTTGTTATTGTGATTCTTCTTCAATCTGGACTTTTTTCTGTGAAAATACTATTACTACACACTTCTGCTGACAAAAACAAATGCTTTAGCTAAAACTTTACCAAGCAGCAACTAGATAATATAAGTAGCTCAATTCTCATAATACAAATATAATAAATTACTGCTGCTTCTGTTTTCTTCAGGGTACAAAACATTATTTGTTCCATATTTTAGTTTTTATTTCCTTATCTTTTTTTTTCCTGAGCCATTTTCCTGCTAGAATGGAAATCTAAAGTAAACTACATCTTTGCTATGAATTCATCAAGCAAATTCCAGGCATTTTACAAGCCATTATCTCTTGGATTCAGCTCTTTTATAAGTAGTAGAAAGATATCCAACCCAAGAGAACTGTTGCTGTAAACATTCTAAACATTCTAAGAAGTTATGCATAACTTAAAATATAAAAACTATTGCTGTGCAAATCCTTTCAAACAGTTACTTTGCAATATATAAGATTATGCATGAAATACCTTTCTCCAAATCATTAAAGCAGCTATATCTTTTTCCAGATGCATGCAGCTGCTTTGTAAGCTACTCCGGGCTGTTTCAACAGAGGGCTTTGCCTGCAGATGGATATTGAGCAGACAAGCAGAAACAGTTGACATTACAGCTATGTAGGTCTAGGAAAAAAAAAACCATGGCTGCTTTAATGATTCAGAGAGAGGTACTTTGTACTCATTTCTATGCATTGTGAAGCACACCTTTCCTAGTATTTGCTCACTCCTAATAAAGATAATGTAAATGAAAATTAAATAGTTCTCCCTTTATTCTTCTTCTGGATGCCAGAACTGATACTAAATACCTCGATAATTGATTATTTCTGTTCCAAGCACTGGAGTCATCTCCAGAACTGTAATGAAGGCTTTGTCCATAGATGTTAATGGAAATGGAGACATACGATGTCTTCTTGCTACTTTTGTAATGTCTACGGCACTGTGACCTGCAAAGGAGCATTAAAGTTATAATTAATTTTAATAAATTAAATAATTAATTTTTAATAAATAACACAATATTTTCCTGGAAAGATTGATAAACTATAGATAGAGGTAGTCCTCATTTTACAACTGCTTGAAATTATGATGGCCTTGGAAAAAATGGCTTACATCTTGTACCCGTACTTATGACTGTCACAATTCTCCTATGATCACGTGATTGCTATTCAGACCTTGGCAACCAGCTTGAATTTACAACTGGTTGCAGTGTCCTGAGGTCACCTGATCATTATCTGTGAACTTTTTGCTGATTTCTGGAAAAATGTCCTTTAGGGAAGTTTGGATTTGCATAACAATCTCTATAAAAATTATTGTAAAATTGCATCTAATTTGACTCAGGATCACAACAACTTACAATGGAATGCCTGGTCCCAATTGTGGTCATAAGTCAAAGACTACTTGTGCATAATTTTCCTCATCTAAACAATACTTTGTATCCAACCAATATTTTATAACCTTTGGGGAATGCAAATACTGTTCAGAGTAAGACATTAAAAATATTCTATCTCAAGAACAAATTTGTTCCATCCAATTTATTATTTACATACACAAAGTTCAATTACCTAGTTTACTTGGTTGTAAGCCACCTAGAGTTGCCTCCAGGTGAGATGGGCGGTATATAAATTTAATAAATAAATAAATTGAATATTCTTGTTCATTTGAGACTCTTTTTGAGGAACAATATCTCACATTTTTCTACAAATAAAACCATTTTCTTATTACTTGATATTTCTGAGAATTATGGCCAAAAGAAAGGAGCATCTTTTTCTCTCTACATTAGTCCTCAACTTACAACCACAATTGAGCCCAAAATTTCTGTTGCTAAGCAGGACAATTGTTAAGTGAATTTTGCCCCATTTTACGGTCTTTCTTGCCTTAGTTGTTAAATGAATCATTGCAGTTGTTAAATGAATCTGGATTCCCCATTGACTTTGCTTGTCAGAATGTTGCAAAAGGTGATCACATAACCTGGAACACCGCAATTGTCATAAGTATGAATCAGTTGCCAAGCATCTGAATTTTGATCACATGACCATGGGGGTGCTGCAATTGTCATAAGTGTAAAAAACAGTAATAAGTCACTTTTTCAGTGCCATTGTAACTACAAACGGTCACGAAACAAACTACTATAAGTAGAGGCCTACCTGTACAGGGTGTTCCAAAAGTCAAACCCAAGGGCTGACCACAATATGCTTGATCATTTTATATTTTTTTCACATAAAATGTTTCCCTACGTAGGAATGTTCATAGGCTATGCATCAAACAGTTGTAGAACTCATTAGAAACCGTGGCTAGCACTTCAAACTAAAACACATATTAAAATAATATTTTTTACTAAATGTATTTTTCTAAAGTATCCATTCTTATTCTACTATTCAGCTGAAAATATTTTCCAACTCTATGAGAAAAAGCTCTGCTTTCTTTTGGAATTGTATATTATTCAGATAAGATTGCTCTAAGATATTTTCCCAAATCTTCCATTTATTTAAACTGAATACAGCCTGTTTGGTTCTTGTTTATTTTGTTTGTTTTCTAGATCTTTAAGCTGAAAGAAGCAAACATACCCAATACTCCTTTCTCATCCTATTTTTCACATACCAACAACCCTGTGAGATGAGTTGTGCCCAACCCAAAGTCACCCAACCTAAGGCAGGAATAAAACTCATAGTCTCCTGGTTTCTAGTTTGGTGCCTTAATTGCTAAACCAAACTGTATAGCTAATGTGATGGTGAGTTTCAGTTGCTTTATCTCAGATATCTATTTTCTTTCACTTTAGGGCACACTGGAAGGGCCTTCTACTATCATATAAATAAAAACAATTAAAATCTGACAAAGTGGCACTTAGGACACATGCTTACTCTGTTGCTGTGCCTGCCCTATGGAGTAGTTTTACCTTCCCATTCCAGATACTCCGACCCTGCCTGCATTTTGGAAAAGGCTCTAAAGACTTGGTTTTGTAGACTGTACTATATGATCTGGAGCTGGCTTGTGAAAATTTGGGTTGCGGTTGGCAATCTTTGTTAAAAATATAGTTTCATGTAATTCTTAGCAAATGTTGATAACTGATCTCTGGTTTGCTTCAGATGAAACCATATTTTTATAAAGAAATTTTGTCAGTAGGTTTTCCATACAGGTCGATTATTAGGTGATTCTTTTCTTTAGTAGGAACCGTAACCAGGAAGCTGTTGTTTAATTTCTGTAAAACAATGTCGTCACATAGCTTTTTTTAGCAATATGTAAAATTATTGAGAGTTTCTAAATATTCTTCTCAGAGGTATTTATAACATCCAGAGGCTTATGTTATGAGCCCCTTGAATAAAATTATTTAACCCTTAAGGGCATAATTTATCCCTGATATGAACAAAATCCATAAATGTATAAAAACATTTATTACTAAAAACTACAAAAAACACAAAAGCAGGAGAGGGTCATGTGAACTACAATAATTGGGTCATCACAAGATCTCCCTAGTCTTCCAAGATCTCATAAGGTCTCCCTGGCATAGCTAGGTCTTGAGGAGCCTGCAGAATAATAAGCGGGATGGAATTAACCTTCCTTCTGAGGGGTTTCCTTAAAGCAGACACTACAACAGAGAAGTGATGGGATAGACAGCATGCCTTCTCTGCCAGATCTGGTGGGATGGGAAGATGTAAGCGGGGGGAGGCAGTATATAAACGCTGTTACATAAAACTCATATAGTAAGAATAACAAGCTTTGATAAGAGTTTTTGAAAGTTTAAAAACAACCCATGAGGACAATTTAGGACTTAATATTATTGACCTTCACCTCCATGTTTGGCAACATAAATTGTATTTATCAATTTTGGTAGGCCACCTTGAAGATAATCCATACTGAATTATACTCCAGTAAAACTGTACAACATGGATTGTAATCTTTTGAGTTCACATGGATTTTAATCAATGTGTAAGTTGGGTATATATTACATTTTTTCATAGAATGCAGCCTTTTTGGTTTAAATTTTGAAGAAATTGGCAGAATTATTAAATTTACCCAGAATCTATTGGAGTTGAGCACCTAATACATTCATTAAAGAATAATTTATAATTATACTGGTGTATGCTATTTGTTGAACAGTGTTGGGCTTCAGGGTTTAGTGACTGTGGCAATGGACAAATCAGAAACTTGTTTGGACAGGAAACCATTCAGACTTAGTAGCTCAGACTAACCAACTTGAACCTAGGACAAATTTAAAAAAATCAGGAATTAGGACTTCAAGAATGACCAACTAGAAACTGGAATGAACAAAGGACCAATCTGAAACCAAGACCATCAAAATGACCAATCAAGATTAGGCACAAAAAATAATCAGAGACCAGCACTAATCAACCTGCACCGATTGCAAATCAGTGCAGCTAAAGTCCAATCAGAAACCAGGATACTTGACTATAAAGACAGGCTATAAAATTAATCAGTCATTTTGTCTTTGAAGATATCAGTCACAGTTGCTGGTGAAAAATCAAGAAATTTATTTCTTAGATCAGGATCACTAAACTTTAAAGCCTAACACTGCTCAATAATAACAATTTTTATATAAATCCTGTTCTTAGTCTTATTTCTTAAGACATTAGCTATATCTACAGCTAATATTAATGTAACATAAGCAATTGATCAATTCTTGTGAGGCAATGATTGCTGGGTTTGTTAAAATAAAAAACTGAAAATTAAAATACATTTTCATTAGTTGCATGATATCCAAATTTGGGAAATAGGTCTGTCTAAAAAAAGACATAAGAAAGAAGTCTGAAAAACTTCTATGGTGAAATTACTCAAATTTGGTCACCTTTTATTATCTATATTAACAGTATTTCATAAATATTTTGAAAATTGATCATTTGTATCTACTTTATTGAAATTATCATTCATTGATTATTTGTGACTACTTTCTTGCATTTACTATATTAACGTAAAAGAGATCTCACTGTGTTATATTGTGCTATCCTCCCTTCTCACTTTACTTTCATTCCCACGGTTACCCATCCTCCCTTGTGGCATCCCCAAAACTGATTCAAGATGGATCCAGGTCTGACAGTTGGTGCATCTGGTCATTACATTTCATTCTGTCAGCTAGGTTTAAACTTCTAACACTTTGCTCAGATAATAAGAATTTTCTCTTAGGAATGCTACTCCTGAATATTTAACTTTCTCTTTTTTTACAGCCAGTCACTATATTTTTTATTATAGAGATTCAGTGATCCAAGCTTCAACAATTTCATTCAATGATATTTAGAATAGAATATAATTCTTTATTGGCCAAGTGTGATTGGACACACAAGGAATTTCGCTTTGGAAGCATTAACTAATAAGAATCAATAAAAACATTGCTAGTCACAAAGATAAAAAGATAATTAGCTTTATATAAATTATTTAATTCAATAATCTAGATTACACATGACTGTTTCATGGGTGCATTCTGATCTATTCACACACATATATTACTTTGTCATAGTATAGCATGAACTACTCAGAGTTTATCATTATTGACAACCTGTTTTAACGACTGCATTAAATGCAACAATGAAGCAACTTGGTTCAGTAAATCTTAATTAAAATTAATCTGTTTATTGTTAATACATATAATTAATATGCAGCTTACTGAAAATAAATGTCAGGCTTTGGTTTGCTTGAGAGATGAGAAATGTGTGTGTCCAAGGTTTCTGCATGTAACATAAAACTGTATTTCTCCAGTCCTCTCTAGCCTGAAAGCAGAAAACTGTTAACTGACTTCTTTTCCCCTCTTCCAGAAATTTCTCCTACGTATCCTGATGGGTGGAGATGTCTTTACAAAATGTTTATTTTGCATTTTAGTATATATTTTAATCATGGCTTTACAAATGTCATAGAACATCTGTCCATGACCACTGGATACAGTATTTTGCATATCTGTCTACTGAGATCTCCTCACATATACCCATGTGTATTCTGCAGACACAAAAGCCTAGAAAAATAGCTTTAAAAGAAGTCCAGTTGCATCACTTTCTATGGTGTCACCAAAGTCATTCCAGCAAAACTATACCTTATCATGAAGGTATTATATTCCACTAGAGGAATACAAAGACACAGCACTTACTTGCTCGGAGGATGTTCTCCTTACTGCTGCACCTGGATTGGACCTGTAGAGAGAAGGACAGAACTGATGAAGCAGAACAAACATTATAAAATGACTATAGGAATATAGTGGGCAAGCTCCTGGGACCTGGAGACAGAGGCTATATTCATTTTTTTAAAATCTTCTTACGCAACTTATATTTAACAAATTGTTGCTTAACAGTTTGAATTAAATATAAACAAGAGAAACTAAACCAATGTATGGAATACAAATTTTGTTTAAAGTTGAACTGTAATAATTTAAATATATATATATTCAATTTCAATTATACTTTACCTTTACTACAAATATATTAATGAGAAAAACATAATGAAATATATATTTTACTTCAAATATGAAATACAGAAATAAAATACTTTGGAGACACTTGAAGCTGATTGTAATAGAACATTTAAAACAGGACAAGATAAAATAAACACCGTACTTAACATTTCTAGCTATTTCACAATTTGATCAATTATTTCCTAAGCACAAATTTCTTCAAAACTTTGATATTATTGTTTTGTCTTAAACATGATATCTGATTAGCCTATATAGGTGGCTCTTGGTTAATGACCATTTTTTCAGTGACTGTTTGAACTTATGGCAGTGCTGAACAAATGGTACTTACGAGTGGTCCTCAAAATTCTGGGCATCGCAATACCTCTGCAATCACATGATCTGGGCACTTCGCAGCTGGCCCAGATTTTTTACTAGCGTCGTGTCCCAGAATCACAATTATGATTTGTGACCTTCCCTGCTGGCTTCCCATAAGCAAACTCATTGAAGAAGCTAACAGGAAGTCAGAAGTCATGGTCACATGAGGTACTCAATTAACAACCCACAGAAATTCACTTAATGTTGAAACTGGGACCTGCCGGAACTGCTGTTCCTAAGCAACATGGTCACATGACATCATGCTTTTTGACTGCGTCACTTAGTAATGGAAATTCTGTTCCTAATTATTGCCCTTAAGTGAGGACTATTGTATTATTATTATTTATCAGAGGGCCTGTTGTAGGGAAATTAATCAGAATGTTTTTACAGAGGACTTTTGAGAAGCATATTTTTTGTTTCTAAATATACTGGTTGGGATGCACTTCTGGAAACAACAGGTTCGAGTGGTTCTCAGAGGCTCTAGCCTAATGAATAATAAATGAATGCTGGCACTTGATGTATTCTGTTTCCAAAATGCTGCATATTATAGTATCTCTACCATGTCTATAGTATTTTTTTTTCTTTTAATGACCCCGTAATCCCCTACATCGGTGTGGAGTTGGGGCAACTGAATGGAGCAGAGTGTTTACTGGCTGGATGCCCTTCCTGTCACCAATGCAGAGTTTGCAGCAGATAATTACTCATTGTGCCCAGAGAGAGAAATATCTGCCGCTACCTAGGATCGAACTCACAGCCTCCCGATCATGAGGTGAGAGCTCCACCTCTAGGCCACTGCGCCACTCTATATCATGTCTACAGTATGCATGAATATTAACCTAAACATATTCTAAATTGGGTATGTTTAGGTTAAAGAAAGCATGTTAGCAAATACAAAGTGCAATCATAGGGGAAGGGGCTTGGATTTACTTGAGAGTAGGATAAGGATCAAGGTGTAGACGTTTTGCAGATCCAAACTTGAAATCAAGAGCAATTTTCTGACTGTGAGAGCTCTTTAACAGTGAAGAATCTGCTTTTTAAGTTGTGGGTACTCTACCACTGGACGATGAAAAAAAGATTGGGTAGTAATTTGTCTAGGGTGATATGAGGATTCTTGCACTGGACAGAGGATTGCATTAGAAGACCACCATGCCTTTTAACTTTATGATTCTATGATTCTCTTAGTTTCTTGACAATAAATCTAAATAATGCTACTCAGTGGGATTGTTTCTTGCTAGGTTGTATTTTGTTGAGTGGGGCTGGACAATATCACATTCTTCAAAGATCTCTGAATGAGGGAGTAAAACTTTTGCATGCGCTATTAATTGCATAGCCTAAATGTTTGTTTTTTTCTAAAAAGAAAAGAAGTAACTTATACTATGAAGTTCAGATTCTAGTTTTACTTGTCAATGAAGAACGTTTAACATGAAAAGTAATGAGGGAGAAAACATTTACTGAGGTTAAAATAAGGAGACCTGTGTAGTTCTGCAGCTATTTCTGAATACAAAATTGTACCTTATATAAAATGCCTGTGGAGATCCTCAGTCATTCAAGACATAATTGTCTCAAAGGTGCTTTTTCAAAAGGCAACTGGGCTTTTTTCCTTGAGGAGGAAGAACAAAATGTTTTGCTTCTCATCCAAGAAGTTTCATCAGTTGTGACAATGGGGGGAGGGAGGGAGGGAGGGAAGGATACATTCTGACTGGATAACTGGAGGTGGGAATAGAAGGATTGTATTTATTTTCAGTCATCAATTGTTTGTGAAATCTTCTTGAAACGGCTGCAATCTCCGGTCTACAACACAGCAGTTTCAAGAAAATTCCACAACCAATTGCACTCCGATTCAGGTGAACCTGAGGACAAAGATAAACCCCCAAGTGGCCTCAAGAATTCTCAGGGAGAGTGCTAATGACCAAATGACTGCAAAGAAATACAATCCTTCCTTCCCCTCCCCCCAAAAAAAAATCTGGTCAGAACCTACCGTTCCATCCCACCACCATCCAATCTCAACTGTCATACCTTATTCTTCCATTCCCGTCCCCCTGCTCCACCATCATAACTGGTGAAGCTTGTGGATGAGAAGCGAAATGTTTTGTTCTTCTTCCTTAAGGAAAAACCAATCCACTTGCCTTTTGAAAAAACACCTTTGAGACATCTTATATAATTATGAAATAATTATCTATTTTTTAAAAAAAAAATCCTTTCTTCTGTTCCAGAGCAGCTTGCCCCAAAGAGACATCTACCTCAGTCTGAATTTATGCCATTAACATAAATCTACTTACTGAAATTAAATAACTTAAGCCAATGTTCCAACCTATGGTGGCTTATGGTTGTCCTTTCCTGGGAAAAAGTTACATTTAAAAATAAAAAGCAACAACCGAAAACAACACAAACTTTCCTACCTTAATTACACAGTAATAGTTTCAATTAAAAAAAGTGGCTCACATTTGTTGCTCCCCCCACCCCCAACTTTCCCAAAATGATTAAAATCAAAGTAATAATAACACCTAACAGGTTGGTTTTTGTATTCTAGATCTTAAAATAATACATGTCTGCCCTGTATGAATGTGTTCGTTTGTGTCTGTGAAGCATGAGTGAGAGTGGAAGTGGGTTGTTTGGGATGGATAGCATCATTTTTAAAAAAATGGTTTCTTTGCACAAGTGAAAAAAGTAATTGAGCAATATCAAAAGTGTTTACGCCAGAGACCTATCAGGAAAAATATAAGGATAAAACATGGAGTAGTCTGTTAAATGATAAATGGAGAAACAAATATGATCATACAACATAGAACATGAGATGATGTTGATGACAATAACAAAGTGAAAATCAAGAGTTGCTGAACACAATATAAAAACAGAAGAATCCTCACACTCTAGAACAGATGTTTGCAAATGGAAAACAGTCCCTCAGAATAGTAATAGTTAAATTAAGTTGCAGTCTCTGGTCTGCCTGATTATTGGGAATTGCCCAGTTAGGCAGGGGAGGAATCAAGCAGGGAGTTAGCTTTGAGTCCTTGAACAGTTGCAAGAAAACAGGACTGATAAACCCCTACCCTGTCCCAAATTACAAGGAACCTTATCTATCTGTTGCCAAGGGAAGACAAGCAGTCTGTAGTAGTCAACTTGAACTCTTCACATGTTGACCTATTGCTTATACCTAACATTAAGTTCATCATTAAGCCCATTTAGTGTGAAACTAGTGCAGGGACAAAATAAGAAAATGTATAATGACAAAATGCAGCTGAAACTTGTATGATGATTCAGCTACTCTTAAAATGACAAATAAGGTTTGGAAGAACCTTATTGTAGAACTGAATTTACCACTCATCAAATTATTAGATAAATATTATGAAATTTTATCTTCCGTTCATAGAAGCAGTGATAAAAACTGCATAGGATAAAATGAGTTTCACAGATTTTTTTTTAGCTGAAACCCTATCTAATAAGAAGCTGTTACTAGTTAGCATTTCCATTTTAATATATTGCATACCATTATCTTCTAATTTAGCATGGGCTTTATATCAAAATAGCTACACATATATAATAAACTTCGGGAATAGGAAAAATAAGTTCCTGTCTCCCATGTATTTCCAAATGTAATACATGAAAGAACTTTTTCCATTCTTTTTCTATCCTCCTAGGCATCTTACTGCAAAGCAACTGGAAAACTTTATTTTGAAAAGTATATATTAAAGCACAAGAGGCAGAATACAAGAAAAGAAAGTCTTTTATTTCCTATGCTTTTCTGAATATCAAAACATTACGAATCCTATAGTACCAAAATGGTGCATGAACAACAATTGGCTGCCACTTATGTTATTCTACATATCTAAAGAAAGGTGATTATACAGATAATTGATATGATTATTTTTGCCTACATCACAATGGTTTCATGGCTGAATATAATAGATACTTCTTTAAAACAAATATGTACAGGATTCTGCTGGCTCAACCCATTTTTCCATGGAAGTCTCTTCACAGAAAATAACATGTGCATGTGTTTGTATTATAATTTCAAATATATCTTTTTCTTTCCTTTATTCTGAGTTCCTATTAGAAAAAGAGCTTTAGGCAAATTGTAACTACATTCTGCTGTTTAGTGAAGTATTTTTTTAAAAAATGGATCAACTGTTTTCATGGTTTTGAAGTTACATTTGTCCATTTTTGAAAATGCTAAGTAATAACTATGTTATGTATAAGTATAAAAATGAATATTAAGTCACAAGTGAAATTAAGAAATTGAAGGAGATGGAAAATAAGGCATATATGATACCTATTAACAAAAAGGTCAAGTACGGTATGATAGAGCTGAACTCTGCAACAGTGATAAATGTTTAGTTTTAAAAATCCATTTTTCATCTTTTATACAAAGTCAAAGAGACTCTGAGTGTTATGATAATGAAATATTCATGTTAAACTTAAAAATTAAAACAAAAAGTTTTACCAAACCAAAACCGCAGTATAAGGAAGTTGAGGAAAAATGCTGAACATGTGCCTATAATCTTTAGGAAAGTTTCCACAAATTACTTACCATTACTATATCATAACAAGATTAGCACACAGTAAGTACAGTTAGAAGGTAAGAAGTCAAATAAAGTGCTGTACAAAGATGAAGAATTTTTAATATAATGTAAAAAGCTAATTCTTATAAATAATTTTAAAGTTCATGTATAATACAATATAGGGAACACTAATAACAAAAAAACCCTTCCCACTGATTGAAAGCAATTTTTCAAGAACAGCAGAAAGATTTAATTTACAGAAAGGGTTACTATTCATCAGCAAAAAGACATGCAATATGTAGAAGCATCACTAGAACTCCAGCTCAGTGGACCAATACATACATACTGTATATACATATATAGAATATTAGCCAAGACAGAGGAAAATGTCATGGATTAGGTAAGCTACAATGAAGGAAGCAAGATAAACAATGCACAGAAGCAATTATGATGTGAGAGTTATTTTTTTCTAACGAACATCAAAGCATTAGATTTACATTATAAACAGGAGATCCATCAATATAGCTCTCTTTCCAGGTTTGCATTAACCCAGAATATTTACTGCCTCTATCAGCAAATGACTGGTAGCCAGACCATTTTGCCCGGGCTGAGAAATTATGAAGGGTCAGCTGTGGTTAGTACGGGATGGAACACCACTAGGAAATTCTAGCATTATAGAATAGATTCAGAGGCCAAAAACTATCACGGAAGAAAGAAATGGAAAATTATTTCTGACTATCTTAAGGACTGTGGTAAAGAAGATTTTATCACAAATTTATTTTATTTTTTCATGAGTACTAAACGTAATAAAAATATAAAATATTTTTATTGGCCTGAAACTGATGGTTACACAAAATTCTCAGGCAAGTGCTGAGTCTGCTGTTCTATGAGGCACATACAATGTTGCCATATTGAGATTGTCTAAGATAGTTAATTTTTGTTAATACCACAGAGCAATGTTCCACCTTCATGAGCTCATAAAACAAAGCAAATTCCTCTGAAACTGGGGGATGTTCAAAAGCATTTTACATGACACAAGGATGTGTTGCCCAAGGAAAAAGTGCCACAAGTTAAGAAAAACTCACCAGTATGTTACATTAGGTGTTTTGGTTCCCACATTGATTAAATATCAAATTAAAAATTTGTGCAAAGAAGTAATGTATTTTTCTAAAAAAAAAATCTTAGTCATTCCTTTAAATTAAAACAGAACTATGTTATTGACTGCAGTTATAATTTTAAATTTCATTACACTCATGGAAGCATTCTTCAGAAAAAAAGTTGCATTATTAAGACGATGTTGCAAAGTCTAGATATTGGTTTTAGAGAAATACAATTGCTTTGCAATGCAAGAACAAGACAAAACACTGAATTATAAGGATCATTATTTTTGGATCTCGCTTATTGTTTCACAAGGCCTTCTGTATAATGTGCTATACTACACAATATTTGAAAAAATATGTATTACCTTTTCTGTGAAAGATTTAGAAATATAGATCTTAGTTTTTGGCAAACTCCAAATTTTAAGGGCTGTCTGAATTAGAGGTATTAACATTTTTTAAAAAAAAATGGTTGTATGCTCTTTATAATGTACTGTAATTAACATTCTTTATAAATGCCAGTTAGGAATTGATGCACTAGTGCCTACCATTCCTTTTGGTTTACCTCCTTAATATGACTTTTAAAGAATCATTTACACTATGTATAATTTTGACAGAATTCCCTTTATTTCTGTACGTTTAGGGAACTACTAAATTATTCAAACATTGATATGTATCTGTAAAAAATTTTCTAACAGCTACTGTACATGACACTCATACCCTTAAGTACAACTGTTTTTATATAATTTACTGTAGTGTCCTACAATCTAAATGTCAGCTTTGGAAGCCATAATTGTGAGGCCTCTGCAAGCTGCCACATAAGAGTGTATGGGAATTAAGGAGGGTTTACTTTCTCATATAGTTAGTAGGGGTTGTAGACAAAACAACATTCTTTGTAATGTGTCAAGGCCATTCTAGTCAGCACCTGGAAGAGGAGAAACAAGATGGATGAGGGATGATGGGTATAAACCTCGATTGGGAAATGTGATGTATGATGATGGTAAAGAGGTGGATCTTTGAATTCTTTTGGGTGTGGAAAACCCTGGGGTTTCAGATTCAGTTTTTTCCCAGATGTGCCAACATGGTTTCTTCAATAAACTCTTATTTGGATTAATTACTATCTCAGTGCTAAACGGTTGGTTTGTTGAAACTTCGATGGAACGCTGACACTAAAAGTATAAAATGTTTAATTATGTAGATTAAATTAGCAACCAAGAACTTTTAATAATACAGCTTGTTATGCATTTGCATGAAGTTACACTTCCAATAATCTGAAAGAACTAATGTGGAAAAAGATCTAAGAAAAATATAAAAACTAAAAATGGAAGTATATGAAAATATAAGAAAAACTAGATGCAAAACGTATGTATTTAATAATGCAAGTTTGCATTTAGATTTCCTCAAATAATACTCATTAGACAGACAAAAGAAAGAACATATACATCACCAAATGTCTTTAGAGAACAGGCTATATTTTAGAGATATGACTCTTACAGAATGATAAATTTATATTAAAAAAATATTAAAAAATATTCTTTTTCTGTTCTAGTTCAAATAAAGCATGAAACTCATTTTAAAGGCTTCTTTTCTTCCCAGAACTTCAGTTTCCAGGAAAATCATATTAAAAGGTTTATATTCCAAATATCATGAAATTAGCCTCACCAACCCTGATTTTGAGAGGTGTCAATTCTTCAAAACACAAAATTGATGAATCTGAGATTTGAAAAAAAGATGAATATATTTTGATTTCTCAGATCACCAATACTGAAGCAGGAAATGTTCCCTATTAATAAATGTTAGAACTCCTAAACTTTAAACCAGGGGTGTCAAACTGGTGGCCCACAGGCCTGATACATCATGTGCAGGCCATGCCCGCCCCAGTTCTGGGAAGGGAAAAAATGTCGTGATACGTCACGTGATGCTGCGAGTTTGACACCTGTGCTTTAAACTGTACATAAAATATAGTAGTTAGGTGTTCGAGTGGAACTGGGAAGAGACAGAGAGAGATTAGATTCAAATGTTCACTCAGCATGGAGCTCAGGTGATTTTTGGCTACCACAGTTTCTCAATGCCTAATTAATTATGTGAGCTGCTGCACAAAATGACGGGAGATACTATGTATGCCATCTTGAGCCTTCTGAGGAAAAGCAGGATGAATATGTAATTTTTGTTTACTGATACCAGCAGATCTGTCATTGACTCTTGCGTCCTATTTAAAATACTGACCTGTCATATACCATTAAGCTCATTCAAACAGTGTGTGAAGATTATGGTTTTCCAGTGTTTGTCTTTGGTTTCTATTATTTAAACATATATGGGCAATCATAACTGTAAATCCACTACAGCAGTAATGAAATACAACATCATGACCCTAGCGAAATTAATAATAAACCTCCTTTAATCACCTCATATATTAGACAAGTTATTATTAAGGCTATTGGGAGATTTTTTAAGAGATATCTAAATAGAAAAATAAAGTTTCAGAGTGACAAGATTCAAGTCTACTTTATGAATAAAAGCTGCATGGGTATATAATTGTCCAGTGATAGCTCCATTAAAACCAATACCTGTCCATCAAAATAGAAAAGGGTTATTATGGGCTTCTGCTCTCTACTAGCTGAGATGTCAATAAGGGATATTTTTATTTACTTAATGTTATGGTCAAAGACTAAAGGAAACATAGCAAAGGCAGAAAGAAAACTATAGAATGAGGTACAGACAAAATATCAAAGTTATTAAAACAACTAAACAGATGCCTAAGTTATCCAGTAATTTTCATAGAAATTTGGGCCACCTTCTGATCTCAGGAGGAACTTACAACAGAAAATAATGAATTATTTCAATTTCAATTGTTCACTGCAAGCAATGGACAATATGCATGTGACATATGACTAAGCAGTGCATTCCCAGCCATGTAGATTTGTGTATAATGAGGTAAGGGTGTAAGTAGGACATTGAGGATAGAGGCTAAAATATTTTTCAAACAGACTTTCACATTGTTTATGGGCCACTATTCTATACTTTGAGAAGAATGTATAATGACTTTTTCTATTACAATTTGGTACATCTGCTATATCTTCAAGTAAAAAATAGTATGCCACAATAGATAACTAAAACTCAAGAAAGCTTTATTCTTCCAAAACTATTTATTATATGTCATTAAACTTTTTCATAGTATTGGTATTAAATATCCAACATATTTATTTTTATTTATTTGTATCCCGCTTTTATTATTTTTACAAATAACCCAAGGCGGCAAAATATCCAACACACCTTCATCCTATTTTCCCCACAGCAACAACTTGAAATGAGTTAAACTGAGAGAGGATGACTCACTGTAACATGTGTCACTGGTAATCTTATGTATACACCAGATATAATAGTAAAATTCAAGCACCGTAATGACTGTTCCTCTTATATGAGCATTGTGAATTGCTATGTTGGAATTGGCAGCAAAAGTACTCAAGATATATAACGCTGTGCCATATTAAATGAAGAGGAGTTAACATAAATTGCCTGATACTAAACACTGTTTTAATATATTCACATGATAGGAACAAATATACTCATTACCAAAAATTGCTATTACATCTACAATTAGAGTTCTAAAATTAGCAGTCTCTGGATAGATGGGTTTGGTCTCACCTCAGTGGGGTCCCAAAATGTTGCCTTCTATTTACTCTTATGGACTACTAAGTCATACTGGTAGACAATCCAGACATATGTTTTTAGAGCTTTTCTAATTCACTGGAATTTCAAATATTATAATGTATCTGTTATCCATCCTATGGCCCTTTCTGATAATATAAAACCCCATATTTTCAATTCATAGTTACCCAGTGCATCTCCTGACATTCTCTGTCTCTATAAATAACATGAATAAGTGAGCAGATATTTAAACACAGGGTAGATTGATGGATAATTTATTGTGACATGGCTAAATATCTTGAAAGATGTCAAGCATGGCAGCAGGCTTTGTTAGAACGAAAAAAAAAGACTTGAGAATAATAACTTTGGGAACGTTCTCTGTGTTTGCAAAATTGCATGCAGAAAGTATTTGTATACCTGAAAGGAAAAATGCAGCGAGATCTTAGACATTATTTTTATAATAATCATTTTGTGATGATGTTGGATGCATGATAAATTTGTTAGTACAAAACTCTTCCAGAACAGTATTAAATACAAGAAATCTTTCCATCCTTTCCATTCCAATAATAGTTATCAGGGAAACATGATTTATGGATGCTTCTAGAAAATTCCAGTTATTGAAAAGCTTTTTCCAATATTTCCATTCCACTGAATAAGTATAAGTAAAAGAGGAATTCCTTCACTTTTCCTCCAATCTTATTTATGAAACAGGTAAAACTTCAAACTCATACAATTATTTAACTCTGTAATCTATTTCTGAAAGACCTGACTATTAAAAAATCCAACAAACAAGCATTTAATTAATTAATTTCAGTGAATTATATGGCCACCCATCTAACAGCAGTGACTGTGGATGGGTTACAAAATTATACAATATTGACTTTCTGCATAAAAAATGTTTCTTTTAAAAAACTGCACAGTATTTTGGTTTGTATGTAATTATACAATATTAATATAGACTATAAAATGCTGCAATTAAATATTGTTTTATGATTAAGTGGTTGATTGGTATTAAACTAGGCTGGACATGGTTGCAAGGTGAGCATGCATAATAAATCCCACAAGTTGATTTTTTTCTCTCTCACTTCTGCATGGGGAAGACCAAATGAAATAAATAGATTTAAATCAAAGGGTGATGAATGAAGAAACTGTACTATGAAAGAACACGTGCAAAGTATACCTCAGAAACACTATAGGTGGATGAGCACGAAGGGAGCCGAGCCTGGTTATGCAGTGGGGAAAAGAAAACATTGTTAAAAAAGAGGTGATGACATAGTAAGGGTCTTAAAATGTTTTCTGTTTTGGTGGTTCCAACATTGAGACATAGCAGAGGTTTTGTATGTTCTACAAATTGGATTTCTGATATAAAAATATTTTGTAGATTAAGCCATTTTAAGATAGCAAAAAGTCAGGAGTCCGGTAGCAATTTTTCTGACTAACAATTGTATTAAAAGGCATACATTTTCATGAGCTGCAGCTCACTTCATTAAATACATAAAGTGGTTAATTGGTGCAATTAAATTGGAGTGCTTTTTATCATAGATTGAGATGGCTTTCCATCTACAATGCCATTTCAAGTAGAATATTTAAATATGAATATTTTAGGATTGTAATTAAAGATAAATAATTCAATTGTAACAAATACGGACTTTCAAAATGTGTGCTAAATTCCATAAAATTTACCTTAAATTTTACTTAAACAACTTGTGTGAGCTAATCCGAACTTTTAAAGAAGTGAGTTATCAGAAAACTATAAATGAATCTCATTTTTGCAAATGAAAATCCCACTTATTTGACAGAAAGCATTTTTGGTAAATAGAACAGCAGTTCTAATTTCTCCATAAACTTTTCTTTATGAATCAACCAATGCATTTTATGTCTTCTTATGTTCAGTTCAGGACAAGGTTCACATAATCCAAAATGCTTTGTTCAATAATCCAAGCAACTTGGTTATATCATTGGCTGATATTTTCTTCTATCTATTTGTGGAGCTAAACAAGTATATTCCAGCACATACAAACTCAATTCATATATAATCACTGCTTACTATGACATGCCTGGAATTATCACGGTCACATTTTCTTACTTTCACACTCACACTCAAACAAATGCTTTCTGGTACTTTGTGCTAGTTTTGTTGATAAGGATAGAAATAATTCAGTTATCACAAGAAAGTTTCTCACAGAAAGAAAGGATGGGCTGGCTTTAAAGATGGTGTCTTAAAGGAAGGACTCAGAAAGGACTCTGGGTAGAAGAAAGGTAGAGAAAAACTAGAGGATTGGAATGAAGATAATAGTGAGCAACTAAATCAGATTAGATAACTCTGATTGTTGAAGGTGGGTTATTGGTTTTAGTAAAGAACAATGAACAACACTATTTTGTACTACTGAGAGTTCTTGTTTGAGAACAGTTCTGGAAACAACTGCTGAAGGGAGCTGCTGGGCACTATGTGGAGAATCATGTAGAAGACCAGAAAGGGAAGAACTTCATAGGGACATGTCCACCCAATGCAGGAAGCTCTTGAGGGAGGCAAAAATGATGGACAAAAAGAAACACAAATGTTTTACTAGGCAGAGAAAAGCTAGGTACCAGAAAAAATTCACCTATCTCTGGAAACCCTCCCTTTTTAATATTAGTAAGGAGGTAAGGCCAAATGGAGTATAATGCATATATTTATTTGTTTGTCAATTTCAGGTATTTCCCATCTCACCTTCATTATCATGTTAAACGGATACTATAGCTGGTAAGTGTGTGTGTTTGTGTGTGTGTGTGTTTGTGTTTATGGTGTGTATTTTGAGTTACTTTAGGCTCATATCTTGAATACATAGAAAACCTTGCAATTTAAAAGGCTTTTTTGTTTCATTTTTTTCTAAGACTAGAATGAAATGGAAGAATTCAAAGCTGTTAGATTGTTATCAGGCGAGACTAAGAAAATGAAACTTCTTGCCATGTATTTAGGCTAAAAATCTCAAAGAGATTTCTTGTATTGAATTCTGTCAAATCGTATAAACCCAAAAGCTGTTCCAGTGACATTTACCAAATATGGAAAGGGAAAAATCATGCTGACTAAAATTTACAAACATTGTTCTGTGTATGATTTCACTAGACAATATAGGAATATTATTTTGTCTGACAAAGTTTGAAGCCAGACTTTGTGAAATTTGCACAATTGGTGTGACATATAAAACTGCATACCAATTTCAGCATTTTTAATTAAATTTTGAGTAATGATATGTTATTTACCTGATCTATAAAAATGTTAGGTGACTAAAATGTGATGACATACCTGAATTGAAAAGGAAACATTTTAAGAGATAAGGGCAAAATGTAAAATTCATGACTAGAATAGAAAGGAGATGTGGTCACAGAATTGCTGGTCTATTCGGAAGGCCCATGTCCACAAGATAGTGCTAGGATGCTACGGCATTATTGGCTCTCTTTCATGCTTGTGAATATCTCCATGTAGTCAGCAATGGATCAATGTTTGATCACTGTAGGGAGGGAGAGGGGGAGTGGTTACAAAATCCTTCTGTAAAGATTATTTGAATCCTCAGTGGGATGACTAACATAGGGCTTTAAGTTGTGTGCAGGATGTACATTCTGATAAGAAGGATTAGAGTGTTTTCTTTTTTTAAGCTAAGTAGCTGCAGCTAGCTGACAGCTTGGATATGCTTAGCAATCTGACTACTTTTCTATATCTCATATATCTGACCAAAATCCTGTAGAAAAAGTATTAAATAATGAAAGAGAAGAAAGGTAGTGATAAAGATGATTCTGGTGGACTCATCCCGCTTCTGTCCACAAGACTATTACTAACAACAGTGGGAAGGATCCCTGAAGACAGAAGGGAAAAGGTAGATGTCACTGACCAAGGTATCTGCTCATAACTCCAATAGTTACATTAGGAGTTTCCTTATGGGAAGAATTCTGTAACTTTTTATTTTATTTTTTTACTATATTTATAATTTTTATACTGAATGTTAGCTATTTTTTTGTTTTTAATGTTAGCTATTATTGCTTATAAGCTGTAAACCGCCCCGAGTCTTCGGAATGGGGCGGTATATAAATGTAAAAAATAAATAAATAAAT
>JANHFL010004828.1:223292-244808 GCA_032468155.1 Oxyrhabdium leporinum
CATACATACATACATACATACATACATACATACATACATACATACATACATAAATAAATAAATACATAAATAAATAAATACATAAATAAATATTATATTATAAGAGTCAGTTTTCAATAAATTACTTTCTGGGTAGATTAATGGCAATAATAAGATAAAAACATACATCTGTACCATATATTTTTTAAAAGGAACATCCAGAATTTTGTCAACACTAATTTGTGCAAAAGCAGAAATAGTATGGAAAAACCACAAGTTTAGCATCAACAAAAGACTATAGTTATGTTTTTAGCCTAGTAAATTCACTTCATGTCATCATTGTTATTTTTAAAATCTCTGTTTAAAATGTTCTTTTAAATCTTATTTAAATCTTTATTATTTATTGAATGAAGCCTAAAGTTGGGAGAATTCAAAGGAAGGCAGGTCAGAGGAAGATAGCATGTAAAAAAAATGTCCTGACAGAAGATCATGAAAATCTTTCTGTTATTGTGTTTCAATGCCAGAGTGGCTGGAGCTCTTTATATCAGGTAACATACTGTATATAATACCATATTCTGTGTAACATTAGCATCAAGTGCTAAGTTAGATATCATCAGGAAAAGTTGTGAATACTGATCAATTGAATCTACTATATTATTTCGACAATGGGAAAGAACTCATTTATGGGACTGTGAAACAGGAACTCCACCACTGCCAGTCCTAAATCCACATGAGAAAGGAAGAAAGTGTAGAATCAGGCTAGCAATCCCACCTCAGAATTGTTTTAACTGCTATTGAATCAATGGGTACAATCAATGAAATCTTGTCTCCAGAAGTTGTGGGTGTTCCATCACAGGAGGTTTTTAAGAAGATATTGGACAGCCATTTGACTGAAATGGTATAGAGTCTCCTGCTTGGGTGGGGGGCTGGACTGGAGGACTTTTGGCATTCCTTCCAATTCTGTTCTGTTATTATGTTCTATTATTCTCTTATTCTTTCTATGATCACATGTATCCATCCCACCAAACCCAAAGAAAGTCTGGAATGGTACAGGATCTCCTGCCACGGGCAGGGGTTTGGACTAGAAGACCTCCAAAGTCCCTTCCGATCCTATCGTTCTATGTTTTGAATCTGATCAAAACTATTAAGAGAGTAATAATTGCCCAATGTGCAGAATAGCACAGGCAGGTCTAAACTTAAGTCACCAGGAAAAATGCATAGTCATAATTTAATTTGCTGAGTTTAAATGCAAGTCAAGCTTGGCCTACATGCCTCAGATAAGTGCTAATACTCAAATAAGCTGTTTCCTGGCATATTCTTCTTCCATATTTGACATGAGAAAGAGCTACCTCTTTCTCTGTAAATTAGTGATAACTTTAAGGATAAAAAGATAAAAGTAAAAAGTGGCACAGTCTTCAAAAGAAAAAGAGTGATACAGTTTTCTTAAGATCAAGATGTTACCTCTCTGCATAAATATGGATATTGTAGGATAAAAACCATCTATAAATATAAAACTAAAATTTGAACAAGAGTGAATTTCGTTATGAAAGCTTCACAACATACAAAGCCAACATTTTAAAACTGCAAGAAATAATTTTAATTAGTGAAATGAATGCAAAATAGCTGTTCTATTCAACTTGGAAGATAACAACAAATTATTCAAGTCAGCTTCCATAAAGACAGCAACAAATATTAATATAGAATTTGATACACTGTGAAATTTAGTATTTCTCAAAGAAAATATTCTACATATAGTACATTTATTTTCATTATTATCTCACTATATATTATAATACCATTGTAATTTCAGAACGATAAAAATTCTGATAGTTTTTGTTATTATAGATATGGCTAGTATATATAGTATTAAGTATGTGAAAGTAAAAAGTTGAGGCTATAATGTTGCTATCTTATTTTACTGTACTAAAAAGAGTTGGAAGTTGGAAGTCAATGCTTTCTTTTTTTCCCTCCCTTTATCCTACTCTTCTTTCTTTTCCCTTTTCCTCCCTTTTCCTTTCATTTTCTTTTGTATTTATATCTTGATAAGCTTAATATAATTATTACAAGGTAAAAAAAATATTAAAAGCTTTGCTTTTCATAAAATCTAATAACATCTGGAGAAATTTAATTTAAATATGACTGAAGCAAATACAAATTAAGGTAAATTATAAGAGAATATATATTCTTATAATTCATACATATTCATATTTCTGAATCAGTACGGAATTTTTTAAAATGTATAGCTAAAGGAAATTATGTAAGAAATTAGATAAAGCAGTATGTACGGAATATATGCCATGCAACTTCAGAAATCATTTAGAGATTATTGTCTCTTATCCCAGATTAATATTTTAATGTGACTTAAAAAGACTCTTCAGAGAAATAACTTAAAATATCAATATTTTTATACTTAAAAACACCTAATCATAAAATGAAACACTGTAGTTGTGTATAAAAGGCAACTCTGTTTTGTACAGCAATGTTATAAAATCTATATTCTCTGCATACATAGAGAGATACTAGAGTATCTAAAAATGATTTTAAAAGAAATGTTTACATTTATCCCATGGTTAATTGTGTTTAGATTAAAAAAATACAATAAAAAGATTAAATTCAAAAATGCAGCATTCAATATATTGAATTAATATTTGGACATTTTAAAATGCTTTCACAGTTCCAAAATGGAAAGATTTTATAACCTCCCCAAAGTCTTTTATGAGAGAAATATTTTATGATTGTTATTGGTGAGAGTTTATCAAAAACTAATGCTAGGATGGATTTTTAATTTTCCTTTTTTGTCAAAAATGAGCACATAACTATTTTAGCAATACCAAGTGAGTAAGGATCATATCTGTGTTTTGCTACCATAAGGAATAATTCTTTTCCTATCCCAGTGTATGTATATTGAATCATTTTTTGCAATAAATATATAAATATTTATTGAAATACATATTTCGTTAAGACTCAATAAATTCCTAAATGCAAAGCTGAGCTGGAATTCTTAATTTTGCCATACTGAACAGTTTAACTGCCATAGAAGCAAGTTGTATAAATATAGTTGCCAAGTCAATTGCCAGAGTTTCTGTTTTGCTGATGAGCATTTTCAGGACTCTCCCATTCCCGTCTCTGAAAAGTACCTGAAAACAGAACATTTCTTTTCAAAATGCACAATAATATTCACACATTTCACATCCCGAGCTTTAATTTGTAATTTTTTTAAAGCATACTAAATAGCCTATGAGCAGCATGAGGACTCAAAAGGCAAGTCATAAGCTGGAAACAGTTAAAAAGGAAAAGAACATAACTGTAAAATGGGTACAAAATGTTACAAAATTCCAGTGCAGGTGGCACAGAATTTAATAATTATTCTTTTATGGTTGGAATTAATCTGAAGGCGTTAGGACTGCAATTTTGGGATGTTTTGAGAGGCTTAGAGGCATTTTAAGAACATGGAAAAACAACAAAAATGATTGGAAAAAAGTACTCTTCTTCTGCCAATAGCACAGAGTCAATGAAACTCTTATGTGGCCTCTGGAAGATAGAAGGCCAAAAGAGACTCTCTAATAATTTACAAAAATATGAATAGACGAGTTCAGATTCTGAATCTCAGAAAAAGGCAGAATAAGCACCACATATTTATCTGCAGCTTGTTGAAATATCTAAAAGTACTTGGATACCACAACACTTTCGTTCTATGTTAAATATAGATTTAGAAACAGCCTATATGAATAAATATTTAAAATTTGCATTTCAAGTGTCCTGTTTCAACTATTTTTTTATTTAAGGATTTAAGTAGTCCTTGGGCTACAATGGCAGTTGGGACTATGATTGCCTTTGCTAAATAATCTGGTCAAAAAGTGCAATGTCATATGACTGGATTGATTAGCGATGACAATTCTGAGCAATTTAAGTACCATCCAATATTATTTTGGTATGGCACACTGTGTGTGATAACTACAAGAACAACCTCAGTTGATTTATGCCATAATAATTAACTTCAATTTTCAGATTTTTGTATTTTATGAGCTTCTCGTGTTTTGACTTCTATTCTACTGACCTCTAATATTGCCACATCAATTATCTACACCTTCTTATTTTCAACCACAGCCAAATCTGCTATATTCCCACAATATTTTAACTTGCTCTTTTTCAACTACTTTTTCAACTACATATTCCCACCAATTTTTCATTACTGGCACATGTTATTTTTTACAGATGTTCTAGTGAACCATTTTGGTGACTGTGTTAGGTCACTGTTTATAGTCTGTTTGTGCAATCTTCTTGCATGAGGTAAGTATTTACTTATTGTTTCTTTTGTTTCTTTCCACAATTTGATTTTGAATCATTTGACGATTTTTCAATTCTGACCTTGATTGCATTAGTTCAAATAGTGTGCTCTGGAGCATCCAAAATCAAGCCTTCAGTTTCTTTAATGTTCCAGTTTAAGCCATTGCTACATTTTATCTTTATTCACCTATCCTAAATCTTTGGTAGAAATTAATTGCACGGTCCTTTTCCTTGCCAGCATTCTGTTCATGTTTTTTATTACATTATTTCAATATTCATGTTTTGATACCTCTACATTCAGTAAGTTGTATCAATGTTTGTATTTTGATTAATTATTTTACATCAGCCAATGCCTGGTTTTCTTCTTCAACAGTTTGTTTCTGTGATGGCTTTGATGATGTTTCCACCATTCAATTTTGTCTTTAGTACTTTTCTTTTTCTTTAGTACTTCTTCTTTTTTTTACTTGGATATATTTCTTTAGTAATTGTATTTTTAACTTGTCCATGGTTGATGTTATCCAACTATTAAACACCCAGATACTAAAAGGTTTCATTTTGAGGGCTCCTGATCATTTGACTATTTGGCATTTGAATTCCATTCCATTTCAATCCCATTCTATTTCAATTCCATTACTGCTACTGTATCACATTTCTCTAAGTCAAATTCCAGTGCTTTATCTGTGCTAAAAATTCCTAAAGTATTTGTCAATGGATTTTGACTTCTGATTTTCCAAAAATCATTAGATCAGTCATCTAAAGCAAGTATGAGATTTTATTGATATACTTTGCTGTTGGTTAGACAAGATCATTATTATTATGTTTGGTCACACAGTCAGATGTTTAGATTGGATTTTGCATTTTTATCCACATATTGAGTCCTTCTCAAAGATCTGGGATAGGCAAATGTTATTGTTAGATGGTGTTAAAAGTATCATCACAGGATTCAAGCTGTTCCAAATAAACCAGATTTTGCATTTGGCCAATTATGATTTTGTCAATGCCAAAAGTATTAAAGTGGTGCCCCAGATGTTTGGGAATTGCACCTAAGGCGTGTATTATTGGTACTACCTTTGCCTTTTTTATTGTCACAGATGTTCTGCTTCTATTTGCAGGTTTTTGGATTTTGTGATTTTCTCTAGTTCTATTCTCTTTTACCCTCCAGATTCTGTAACATCCACTATGCAGACTTTCTTATCAACAATTATTAATTTTGTGACATTATGTGGAAGATACTTGTTTGCTTAAATTCTAAAGTCCCAGAGCATCTAGATTCTTCATTTTCCATTATGAAATATATCTATTTTTAGTGTGTATGTGTGTGTGTGTGTGTGTGTGTGTGTGTATTCCACCAGTTCCTGTTTGCAGCAAATGATATTTCTTGCAGATATTCCAATTCACAATTGTTGCTGTTTTTTCATGGTCAGTCTGTGCAATCTTCTTGGAGCAACTAAACTAGGATTTTCTTGTGTTCTTTTTCTAGTCCATGTAATATTTTCTTTATATGTCAGAAATATTTTTTATTTATTTGACAGTCTTCATTTTCTATGGCTACGTCTTTCATCCCTTTATATATTTCAAAAGTTTTTTTCAACTATCTATTGGCACTTTTAATTAATGTTATGAATATTTGCCATACTTGATGTGCTAATAGTATATTAGATTTTATTAAAAATAAACTTTTAATAAATCACTAGCAAGGCAAAAAGAATTTTCCAGATAGGATATGGAATTAGTAAAAGCAAAAAAGCATATATGTAAAGTATCAATTCTGACCAGTTTACTTGATGAATCACTTGATCTAATACAAAGAGAAGAAAAAACAAGGCTTTTCAATTTACCAAGCTCATATGTCAGAATGCTCAACTTTTTATTTTATACTTAAGAGTAGCAACACAATGAAAATTTCAATCTTCTGGAAATTACATACCCCCTTGGCTAGATTAATAAAATAATGTTTTTACTAAAGATAAAAGCTTAATCATAATGACTTTTATTGCTGTAAACTATTTTTCAAGACCCACTAAGTCTAAAATTTGTACAATAAAACCAAGAACATTTATTCCCAATACAACTACTTCTTGTACTCATCCAGCTTCCATTACATTTTTGCCCTTTTTTGATGTTATTTCTTTTGGAAGGAGAGAAAGGAATGTCAATGTACGTGTAGGTTTTATAGGGTGGCTTATGAGTCAGTGAATGGTTGGCAAATGTAGATGAGGGGATAAATTAATGTTACTCATGGTATGTCAGATTTTATTAATTGCAGTTAATAATGTGATGTTTTTGTGTCATTCATTTTTGAGCTGTGGCTTCAGACAGGTTTGTACACAACACTTATTGTGAGAACATTTGGTTTCAGATAAGCTGATAACCTGATACTAGAATTGTCAGAAGCTGGACTCTGCATGAAATTTGTCTCTATTTATAATTTTTTTTCTGTCTACTTTCCTTTTGAGGAATTGTGTAAATTCAGTGTCATAAAAGGAACACTGATGATGCCCTACAAATTAATTTGAAGGAATTTGAAATATATCCTAATCCTACTTTTAACTTTCAGTGATATGATGATTTTTTTAATACATCTACTTGGGGTTTTAAATCATTTAACATTTTTATGAGTTACTATTGAATAGAAAAAAAAGAGAATTTTGATATAATAAATTAGAAAGAATTTCAGAAAACATTCAATACTTCAATTCAACAATAATTACCAAAAATAAATATTAGAATTGTTAGTGGCTACTTAAACAAAATAAATGTATTTTATTTAGCTCAATCTAAATTGCTTCAATGACTTGATCCATGACAAGTGGCATTCCCTGCTAATAGTGAAGACATAACACTGCTCATTTTGGGAAAATTTAAGCTAGTACACCAGAAATGCAACCAAATTTTAGTCTAACAACACACAAAATATTTCACAAGAGCTAGGATCTTGTGATTAATTCGGAAGATACATGCAGTGAACGGACACTTGTGAAAGCCTCAGTTCACCAAAGCTATAAATGGTATTCATGAGCTGATTTTCAAATGACCATGGTGTGTGAAAGATTATGATTTGGAATATAAGAGTATGTGATAAAGAACATGAATTAATGAAATGAAATGAAATAAAATGAAATAAAATGAGGGCAGTGTATAAATCTAAGAGAATGCTGAAGAAGATAACATATATGAATGAAGCTCTGAACTTTCAAATAGAATTAATATGTAGGCAGAAGTGAAAATACAAATTTAATTGGAAAATAAAAGGTCTAAATATGTCAAAAAGCATGAAAGCAAATAGAAATTCTTATGTTAGTGACAGTTCTATATTATGTTCCAAAAAGAATAAGAATTGAATGTTTTTGGGGAAAAAAACGTATGGAAAAAAGAATTATTCTAACAGATTACAAGGTGATAGTGAGAATGAGATGACAGAGTACAAAAGAAGTGATTGAGCCCTTCACAGCCAGAAGAATGAATGATAATGGTGATTGGGGAGTATTTGCTTAGGAAAGGGACAGCTCTAAATACATGGCTTAAGCATACAATGAATACAGAAGAGTGACTGGTTTGACTATGATGAAAGGCAGAGGGATGAAGGATAACAGGCTGACAAGAGGTTCTCAATGTGGAGCAGATCCTTTTTTGGTAATGACAAGAGTGGATGCTGGTGGTGGGGGAATTGAACAAGGAAGGAAAGAAAAAGAGGTGAAAAAAACCGGAGTGAGAATAGAAGTGGAGAAAGAAAAAGTGCTAAATGGAAAAGTCTTGCAAAACATATTAATGTAATAAGCTTCCAACAGAATGAAAACAAAGTGACCATAAGAAAGATGATATGGAAACTGATTTGGAAAAAAACAGAAATAATTATGGTACAAAGTGGTTATGCTAATTGGAAATATGAAGGCTTGTAGGAAGATGAACTGAAAAAGGCTATTACGAGAAAAATGGCATATAAAAGAATTATTGCTGCAAAAAAGATGAAAGGAGAATTACTGTATAATGCATATAGAGAAGAAAAAAATAATGCCATTATTGTTCCTCTATACAAAGAGTTAAGTAACAAAACTGTCTGTTTTGTTTAGCAGAATTTTGTGTCAAAGCGTATGAAGAAGAATCATTATTAAAATTTGGAAGTGCATCACAACTTTATGCCAGGAGTACCCAAATCAAATTTTTACTCTTCAGTAGGTCATTGAGAAATATGTGATTGTCAGAAAGGTTATGGTACATTTATCATTTTAAAGAAGGCATATGATAAAGTGAACTGGAAACATTCTCACATTCTGAAACAGAAATACAATATGTTTTAATGGACTAACTCAGTATAAGATGCATGAGTAGCGAATGAGATTTGGACGTTCAAAGAATTCTTCAAAAATTTAACCTATCAATCTAGGTAAACGGGCAAGAATATTTAAAGCCCACAAAGATCAAACTATCAGGAAAATCAGGAGCCGGAAAACTCTATGAGGTAGGTTTTTAAATGAGGAGGGAGAAAGACACACTTTGCTTTCTCTCTTTGCTCTTTATTCGTATTGGAACTCTTTCTCCAGGACTTGCACAAAGCTGCCTAAAAAAAGAATCCCCAACACATAATCTGGGTTGGAGAACAGAAAATTTTACAGCAAGCTAGACTATTCAAAAGTTTGTAACTGACATTCAATCTAATTTAAACTATGTCACAAGAAATTATATTCCAATAAAGAAAGTATATATAAAAGTGTGGTTGCAAGGAATTTCAATCATTATATTTTAGCTCATTTATATAATTTATATAATTTAATAATTTGTATTCTTTGAAGAAAAAAATAGCATGGATTTTTTTCATATTAGATTGCAGAGCATAGAAATCCACTTTATTAGAGTGTATATACTCTGTACAATATCCTCTTTTCAAAGTAACTACTAAATTTTGATTTTATTTCCATTGAATAGAAGCAATTCAAAAATAAATGTGCAACATCTGCTTTTATAAAAAAGAGAAATTAAGGCACAGACCTCAAAATCTGACTCTGCAGTTTTTATTTATCTTGTTCATCCAAACTTAGTAAATTTCCAGACATAGATAAATCCTCATTTTAATGGACTTTTGTTTAGAGGACTTCAGATACAAAATTTTCCTCTAGAAAATCACTTGGGGAAAAAACAAAACAGACAAAAGCCATTGTACCTGAAGTTGTCCAGACAAATTATATTGATTAGGTTATTTGCATCTATTTATGTCATCTATATAATATGATAAAAATGCAAATTGATGAACTGAACCAGATGACAGAAGTTGATGAAAATATGTTATTTATGGATTTTACAAATATTTGATTCTGAATGACCCATTAAACTGAGGGTTTATTATACTATTATCTTGTAGCAGGTCTTAATTAATTTTGAAAGGAAAAAATGATATTCTCAAAACTAACAAGAAAAGCAATACAAAGCTTTAAAGGATTAATTAAAAGTTTGAACACATTTCCTTACCAAGCCTACTTTTACTATTCAGGAATGTATGTATTATTCAACGTATGAAATACATAGTAACAAATGTCAGAACATTGAAAAAATATAAGTTACTAGCTTGACATACCTTAATATGGCTTGCAGAAATAAATAAAAAATAATAATCACGAGAGATTTGTAATTTCAAAGAACCATGAACCAAGAAACATTTCATTGGATTTATTCTGTTTTCTGTTAAATATGCTAGTATTAAAATACCAGAAATAGAGCATTTTCATACAAAAGAGCAAACAGAAGAGATTTCATGTTCTAAGAGAAGCTATATATTTTACTAGATTTGCTATTTGTCCAAATTTGCTGTGAATACACTGTGCGTTATGTATTATACCAAATACATTAGATTACTTGCAAAAGTCCTGAACAATCCATGTGAAATAATATCTAAAGAACAAACGTGTCATTTCATAGGCTGGCATTAAAATTTTCCATATAATTTAGAATTTCCAAAGAAGAGGCAGCAAGTATTCAAGTTGGGGCAAAACTGTTGTCTTGAAAATGCTTGAAATACAGGTAGTCCTCGACTTATGACCATTCATTTAATGATGGTTTAGAGTTATGCTGAAAAATGTGATTTATGACCCATCCTCAAAGTTACAACCCTGGGTTCACATGATTGCTATTTGGGCACTTGGCAACAGGCACAAATTTATGACAGTTGTAGTGTCCTTGTGGTCACATGATCACTATTTGGGATCTTCCAGGCAGCGTTTGACAAGGAAAGTCAATGGGAAAAGCTGGATTCACTTAACGACTCCGTGACTCACTTAACAACTGTGGTAAAAATGGTTGTAAAATTGGGTCGGGTCATGAGATAACTTATTTAATGACCATATTGCTTAGTGACCAAAATTCCAGTCCTAATTGTGGTGTTGGTTGATGACTACCTGTACATTAATAGGACCCTGAGGCAGAAAATGCTGCAGCGCAGGTGTAAACATGTTTTCAAAAATAAACTATTTCTTTAGTTCTCTTTTTCAAGAGCAGGATAAATTTTATGGATTAACAGAGCCCTGCAAGAAATTCACAGCCTCGTGGTTGCTACTGCAATAAGAAAAGATAGCACTTTCAAATAAAAACAGGCATGAAAATTAGCAAGTTTAAAGCAAATAAACAGTAAGAATTTAAATATATAATTTTTACACGCACACACACACACACACACACACACGCACTACTGTGTATATATACAATATACCACCATCTTCACCTCCTTGGTGACTCTCAACAGTATAAAATCTTACATGCAAGCTAACTTTCAGCAGCAGAAAACATTTATCAAGACAGTTCCCACCTTTGAATGTAGGCAAGCTGCCGTACTTACTTTTGGTGTGGGACAGGAAGCAGTAGAGAGGCGAGAAGTAGCTTGGGCACGAGGGGATTCTGAAGGGGTAGTGCTAAGTGAGGCTGTGTCTCGTGGAAGCACCTGAACACCACGAGATATGATGGAATCTGGAATCTAAACATGAAAAGAAATTGAAATTAAATCTATTTGAAATTATGTACATAATCTAGAAAATAAAATATTTCCATACTTAAATATAGCTTAAAACCATTTTTGAGCTGAAATTAGTTCTCCCTTCTCTTTTGTCTTCAGAAAAGAAGTCAGGAACTTTCTTTTCAGTTAGCATTTTAGAATTATTAATCCGTTTAACTAGTTATAATGTGGAATATATTTCCTAATAGGTGGGAAAATATATACTGAAGTAATAAATAATTAAAATCTGTTGTCCTCTGTTCTTTCTCAAAATATATCTTCTTTGTTTAATTCACTTAGCAATCTACCAAGAGTCCTAAAAAATCAGGCAGAAAGCCTCATGATTGATTGGGATACTTGAATGGCAATTTTAGCCAAGACTGTCTATGGCTGATAGAGAAGGAAAATCGGCTTTCTCTAAGAAGCAGTAGCTCTCAACTCAGCTTTAATGTAAAAGCAGCAGCAACTTTCTAGTTGTTTAGACCATTTCACAAATTTCAAAACAGCTTAAGGGTTTTTACAGCAGAATATCCCGCGTATTTAAAAATGATAAATTAATGTTAAAACAGGGTTGAAAATATTTTTCTTAAAAAACCAGGAAGGAAGATATTTTTAACTAAATTTTCTGATATTTCCATTCATACACTACTGGTTGCCAATTCCAGATACATATATACCCTTAGGATGAAAATATCTGGCATTTTCTGAACCTGGTTGCCAGGATACTATACTCCTTGGTGACACTATGCAACTTATTAATAGTGTCTGATCCCTGCTAAACCAATAGCATTTAAAGTATTTGTTTCATCATTTACTGGGAATCTTAGTCATCTATGACTTTAAAAATGGTTTTATATTTACACAAATTTATTAATGGTTACAGCCAGCTACATAGAAAACAATAACAAACATAGAACATAAATATTTAAAATAAACAAATTAGGAAAATACGTAGGACTGCAAACAATATAATTAAGGAGATATACTATTATCACCAAGTCAATTAAGAAATAAAGTGACATTTCTACTCTGTAATTAGTTTGATTTAGATTATTAATGGTAATATGAAATGCAGTCAAGAAATTTGCATATATGACTCCTATCATAATTTAATTAACATAGTTGAATCTATCTCTCTACATAAAAATATATATTATGAAAATATACAGAGAACACATTATCACCTATAGTAGAAATTTTTACTCAGATTCTAGATTACTGAATTCTGCTTTGGTAATTAAAGCATATTTTCTTAGGGCTTCTCATTTTTTATTTAAAAAACCTTTTAAAGCATTTACCTCATAAGAGGTTCTTTGCATCTATACGCATCTTATATTTTATGGAAATATTTTTAGTTTGGTGTGTGTATCTGGGTCTTGCTGTCTAACTATCTCAATCTCCATCCATCCATCCATCCATCCATCCATCCATCCATCCATCCATCCATCCATCCATCCATCCATCCAAATATTTTTTTTTTAAATGTAGGTTTCTATTTTAAACTTGAAATTAAAATTGTCTGACAGTATGTCTAATGTAGCCAATAATATTTCATGAAAAAGAGCATGAAAAATGTTCAGGCACTTTTTTTTTGTCAAATTCCAGTTAGTCTATACTAAACTATATCCAGTAACCAAAACCTGCCTTATAAATTACAACTGAGAAATTACTTAGCCTTATTTTGGCAATATTAGTCATTTCATGTTTTTCTGTGTTTCTGCTTCAAAAAGAAACTTTAACACCAATTGATCTTATTCTTTTTCTCCTCTCAAGGCTCAGTGTCATCAATTTAGTTTCTTCTGTTACAGGTAAATTATAATACATGCTTCTCCCCAGTGATCCAAAGTTCTTCAAAAACTTGAAGGCATAAATGTTCAAGAGCCTTCTTTGTTATTGAATTATTCTAATATTAAATATCCATAGAGTACAAGAAAAACCTACCCAGAGAAAGAAGTTCATATAAATTTATTTGAAGTCTTAAGACTAGAAAAAAAATGGAACAGTATTTTGCTCACATATATTTTTAAATGCTGAGTGGACTGAGGTCAGTAACTTTTAAATCTAAGAACATGCAGTATTTTTTTGGAAACTAAAATTAAAGGAACTTTGAAAGATCAATACAAACTTTTTTCTTATTTGCTATAAATAGGTTCTGAAGTCTAAATTTGTCTCCTTAAAAGCATGAAGATTTCCATTTGTACTTTTTCATGTTAGAGATTGTCGGCCTTCCCAAATAGACCAGGCAGGAAACCTAAGTAGATGAGCTAATTCTACTTTACTGTAGATTAACAGAAACTTGCAAGTCTGATACTACAAATCTTCCATAGTCTCTTCTATAGTCTGAGTAGTTAGAGAAGTTCCTTTCTGAGTTGTTTCCTCAGCCCATTACACAACTGCAGGCAATGCCTTCTCTTATCTGATCATTCCCTAGGCAGCTATTCCTCTGTCTCTCAAGATCATATGCACATACCATTACAGAGACTTTGAATGTAAATAAAATTGTTTCTTTAATGCTTTAAGAAATCACATTAAAAATCAGCACTAATGAGTAATTTCCTTAAAGCAGCCACAGCTTTTTTTAGGCTGTCTTGGAAGCTTGCAAAAAGATACAATTGCTTTAAGTAAAGCTGGATTTATGTTCCTATGCATTCTTGAAGCACTTTTTGAATAATTTCTGAAGCATACCCAATTCTAATATTTAATTCTCAAAGTGCTGTGCCATTTTGAAGGGATTTAGAGATAAATTACATAGACAGAGAAAATATAATTTCATCAAGAATGTACAATAAAGCATAATTTTGTTTTATATTTATTTCAGAAACCACTTTTAAAAAAGTCTTTCACAAATACGCTGCTCCTTGATTTAAGAAAATAGGAAAACAGTCTAATTTTATTTAAGTGCAATTCTATTATAGTTCTTTTCTCTGTATTAGTATTTCACGAAAGATTAATAGAAATGTATTGATTACATAAAAGATATTCTGATGAAATAGACATATGGTGCTACAACTACCAATGCATATTTAACAGTAATTATATAACAGTACGGTATTTCTTTTCTAATAATCTTTTCAATGTCTGCTGAAGATATAAAAGATATAAAATAGAGAGGCTGAGAAAAAATGAGTGCTTGTTTATGGTTAAAACTTGGAATGGAAGCAAGCAAGCTTTTCTTTAAGCATAAAACCTAGGAGTGAGATTAAATATACCTACACAAATATCCTTCCTCTAAACAATCACAGATATGTCATGAGGAAAAAATCCCTTTCACCTTTCCAATCCAACCTGAGCAAGGATTGAAAAGATAACAGGCTTAGTGCATTTCATCTGTATTTGTAAGAAAAGCAGCTCTTCAGTGTTCAATCTGGATGTTTCCTTCTGCCAGGTCAAAGTTCAATGAAGGCTAGGATGCATGGAGAAGGGAATGAAAATAAGGGGGCAGACAAAAGGACATGATGAGCAAAAGATGGTATAACAATCCAAGAAAATTGCAGGCTGAGGTAAATAGGAAGGAGAGAACTTAAGATATTTGTAAGTTGATGGGAGCAAGAGACGGGTTCAAAAACAGGAGGTGAAAACAAGGCAGAAGAAAAAGTAGGGGAAATGAGACATAGACTAAAGGAAGAGGCAAACCATTCTATGTGGACTTTTCATTGCTTGTAATTCACAATTTCTTAACCAACAAAATTAATTCATTATACATGGGTGTGTTCACAGATTTTTAGGATGATGACGAACTGATCAGCTATGACAATAGGAGTGGAATAGTTATTAAAAGCTAACAAGACTTATTTTAGCCTTGTATTTTACAAAAAAAAAAAAAGGAAACTGAGGCTATAACCAGTTTGTTTGCTGAATCAGCATTTATATAAAAGAAAACATTATATTTTTTTGTTACAATGAGAATTATTCCAGCTAATTTTATTCATATGGATGTACAAGTAAAGTCTAACTGTCTTTTTTGTTGTGAAGGAACTGTTTCAATTCCCATTCCTCCAATAAGAAGTTAGACTACTATAAGGAAATGGTCCTCTTCCCACAGGACCGTCTTTCCTTTATCCACCTATATTTTGCAAGGAACTGGGAAAGGGCCTTTTTTTCTCAATTGTAAAAAGAGGGAGGTGAAAAGAACATACATATACCCGTCCCAGCATGACTCTTCTCCAACTAGAAGCTGTCTATCTATAACAACAGTAATGCACACATGAATATTCTAGCTGCGTATAGGAAAAAAATAGAGAGGCAAGCTTACTCATAGTAATTTTATTTAGCTAAGGATCTTTTACTGATACTCATAATCATAGCTTTCTAATGCTGACAAATATTGTTTTTCAGAATTAGAAAGAGGTTATCATTCAGATTCTAATTATAATGCAGCAGAAGATTTGATACTTGACCACTTTAGAAGGGGGCAATGACAAACATGTATAAGGCAACTTAGATATTATCTCTGCTGTTTTCATTTTGTGAGTAAAATAGTGTGGGTTTTTTTTAAAGAAGAGTATTGGAATATGATGAGCAAGTGTTTTAAAAAAATCAGCATTGGATAATCAGTAAAAGCATCTACCAGAAATATCGGCATATTATCCAAAGCCAAGTAATTTGAAAATCCATGCACCATGGCTCCTTTGAAGTACAGAAGGATATTTTAGTTTTATGGCAATAGAAATATGATGTCTAAAATTTCTAAGCAGTCTCCAGAGATAAATGAATCTAAACCAAAACAAGCTTTCAATCAGAGAGCAATAAAATTTAAAATTAATACTTCACAGCTAAAATAAATGTTAATTATTATCTATTTCATAAAAATTGAAAGAATGGAAATTTAAAACTTGTTTGCTCTGAGAGCAACAAAATATATCATTGGGATAAAGGAAATAACTGTAGCTCCTTGTAACATACAACGAGAAGGCAATCTGACTGAAGATATTTGTGCGAAACATTCTGGTAGGTGTGTCTTACCGGTTCTCCTGCACTGTCTGATGAGTGAGAGGGATAACAGATGAGACCAGGAATGGGATGTTCACCTTTTGCCATGATAACAGCAGAACTGGTATAGGATGGATGCTTCTAATGTACAATACATAATAACCATGAATGCAATGGCAGGAAAATAAGAAGCTAAACAAGCAAAATGGCATAGAGGGGACGAGGGTGAAAACATGTGGCACACCTAAATGCAATATATTTAAATGAGCACAGTTTAGTTCTCAGGTATTTTCTGCTTTTAATTAGAGTCTCATTCTATTAACCAATTCTCCTCAGATATTAAGGAAAGAAAGTACACATTTAAATGAGCACAGTTTAGTTCTCAGGTATTTTCTGCTTTTAATTAGATTCTCATTCTATTAACCAATTCACCTCAGATATTAAGGAAAGAAAGTACACATGTGTACTTCCTGGTCCCAATCAGTTTTTTTCCTGTTACAGAGTAAAGATAAATGCTGATTTCTTTGTGATATCCCTTCAAGTAAAAAGCCTCAACTAGAGGGACCCACAGTCAAATCCATAACTAAGCAAGGAGCTCACTGGGTGAATTAGGGCTACAAGGCAGTCATTTTCTTAGACCGAGCTACTTTACTAGATAGTTATGGAATAAATGTGGGAATACCTCTCTCCCCACCAGCATAATATCTATAATTCTTTATGGGTAATTATTACATATAAATATACAAAATGGAAACTAATATATGTTCAAAAGAAATTTTCAGACTTCTGTGCAATGCCCAGGAATAAGCTATTTTTTTCAATCACTTACTAGTAACATTTTAATAGGAGATATGTTTGCTATCCTAAAAACAAGCATAACTGAATTTTCCTTGCCTGAAAGTATAGAAGAACTGTCTTGAACACTGGAATTAGCCTTGGGAGAGCATGATGTCAAATACTATTATGAACTATAAATAAATATTTAGCTTCTGTTGTCAATTGATTGGTTTCATTATATTAACATTTGACTAAATAATTTAAACTGGACATAAGCGTTTTAGCATTCATAAAGTGAGCTGTAACAGACATCATGGCCCAAACAACTTTTCTACAATTCTGAATTTGGTTACTGGAAATAAATCATTTGAAACTTATATGGGATAATTTCCAAAAATATATACAAAATTTAATATTTTTTAATCGAAGCTTGCCATTATGAAGTTTGAGCAGTGCTCTCAAAATTTATTGAAAATTTTGCAAAAGCAGCAGCACTTTTTTGGTAAATAGATAATTAACTTGAGGTTTGGTGCTCTACAAGTTTTCTACTGCATGATTTCCAGAAAATGATGATAAATGAACTGGTGCTAAAAAAAGTCCCACTCCCACATAATTGGTGTTTGAACAAAACAATGACATCACTCATAACAGTCTGTTATATACCTAGAGCACTTTCTCTCCTCTTTCTCCTTTCTGGCAATCCTATGAATCTACTGAAATGCCACACTTTGTGATTATGGGAACATGGAAATGGCATTCAATGTGGCATAAACATTTCAAATAGAAAAAAAACTAGCAGCAATTGAGAATCTTACTTCCCCTTTTGACAGATGCATAATTGAGTATCTTTATAATTCATTTTAAAAAGTGAAGGAAGCATAATATATGTGGAAAAAATATGATTAATCATATAGAAATTTTATTGTTGTAGCTACAAAGTGAAAAAATATAATCAGCTTCACTCTTGATTGATCTTTATCTATATATAGAAAATACCTGAGATAGAAACTTATGTGCTCCTTTTTACAGAACCTCAACTCACCTTTGCTGCAATGGCTGCAGCAGTTATATGCGAGGAGGAACTATCCTCTGTTGAAGCAACTCCACTATCTTTCTTCTCTTCCTCCTCTTCCTCACACTGTACACCTTTGTCTTCTGTCTGCTTGTGAGGGCTGATGGTTGGAGGAGGAGAAAGAGGTGGTGGTGGTGAAGGTAGATCTTCAAGTTCATCATGAACCTCTTTTACTTTTACAATGGCATCCCGTAAAAGATCAATGGCATGAGGTAGGGCTGGTAGTATAAATTGAAAGCATTCCTGCACATAATGAGAAAAATGACCATGAAAACTTACCTAGTATATATTGAGCAATTATAATATTAAAATTGAATAAAGTTCTAAATTAGTATACTTTTGATGTGTTTTTGTATCTTTAATGGAAAATTTTGAAGTTACCAATGTTGTTCTTTTTTTAAACTCCATAATATCTAGGATTTCCTTTTCTTCCTTTTCTTAGCATATTTTATATGGCTTGCAAAATAATAATTAACATGTTTTAGGTGAAGTAAATGTTGCAAAAAGTTGGATAATATCCAATTTATTATTTAAATAGCATTAAATAATGTAAATTATTTTGCTTTGTAGTTCATTTTTTAAAATATTAGTTCTTAGTACTTTTAGTATCCATATTAGGAAAGATAATAATCTAACATGTTAATTTTCTGATTCCTGAACCATTTTTCCTCCTGGATTCATTTTGATGTTGTATTGAATAAATCTTCTGATAAAAAGTCTTTTATTAGAATTTCTTGGTTTTATCTATCATTCCACATATTAAACACTTGGAATCCCTGAAATTATTGCAGAAAGTTGCCAACAAAAATCTAGATAAAGAAGTACTATTGTCAGCAGTTCAAGGGAGTTGAAATTATCTTCCAGTGAAATCCTAAAAGATGACTGCCAAACTTTATTGAGCATAGATTTATACAGGACAGAATAGTACTTTGAACACCATTATTTGTATTACTTGCTTTTAAAATTTAATATTTATTGACAGACTTATTAAACAAATTAGTTTAACCTGGCTTAAAGGACAAAGAAACATTTCTTTCATTATTACTGTGATAGGGCACTAAAAAATTAAAAATAGCCTGCTGTAGTCGTATTAAAGTCTATAGTTACTAAAATTTTAAGCTGATCAGCTTTAAATATTTTTTAATTCTAATATGGCACATCTGAAATCTTCATTGGTGACATTTTTATTGGTTAGCACATATCATTTTTTTAAATTCCTTCCCCTCCCTCCCTTGGTGGTGAATATACCAAATATTACTGCCTTGTATTTTTCTTCACAACAATCACTATATGAGGTGGGTTGGGCTGCAAGAAAGTGAGAAAGTTAGCCAGATGGCTTTCATGCCTAAGGAAAGTCTAGAATATAGTCTCCTGGTTTCTAAGCCAAGATGTTAATCACTACAGCATGGTAATCATATCATACTAAACCATAGTGTACCATACCGCACCACACCACACACTATACCATGCCACACCACACCATTTCTTTCTTCTTATTTAACATTTTCTCTATTATTAATGTACTTGGTCTGACTGCTCTTATAATGCTATTTATTTTTCAGAGACATACTGCCACCTGCCCGCTATATTTGCTTCAAAAAAAAATCAGCTTACTTTGTATTACTAAAGGAGACTCGGTTTACACTCTTAAATTAAATGATTGGAAGGAGCAGGCTGGGAAGACATGCAATAACTACCTTTATTCCTTTTCTTTTTAATATACGTAGGGAAAAAAGAATGAAAATTAAGCACTTTTTCTGACCTCACAAAAATATAATTAAACCACCATTCTGCCTGATAGCTGTTGATAGGTTGTCCCTTTTCAAACTACCTATGATTTCTTTATCTTACACCTGTGATTTCAGGTTAATAAAAGATGTATGAATAAAGGGAAGGAGGAGTAGCTTCAGGAAAAATCCCTTGAACAGTGTTTTTTTATACCCTTTACTGACACAAAATTCTAAAAGTTCAAAATATTATATTTCAAAGAGGATGATAAAAAAAATCAAACTGTGAACTTATCTCTGCTTATATACAATTATAATTTATACTATAAGTAAAGAATTAAAATATATAAAGACAAAGAAACTAAAGCTCTAAAGATAGCCATTCTATAATATCAAAAAAAAAAGAATTATGGGATTTGCCTTCTTCTGGTTTGATGAAAATGAAGTAATCATATAAAGCAGTGGTCTCCAACCTTAATGGCTTCGCGGCCTGGGGGTGGGTGGGTGGGGAGAAGGGAACCAGCCCGTTTAGGTGGCAGGCTGGTGCGTACACGCACCAACCCACCGCTTCCACAATTCAACCTGCGCGAGTGTTCACGCACCAACTAGCTGCTCACGTGGCCCGGTTCCAAACAGGCCATGGTAGTGAGCCATGGCCCAGGGGTTGGGGACCCCTGATATAGAGCACTGCTTGAGCTAAAGGAAGAAATGAGGAAACCTTTGCCACTGTTTGCCAATGTACAGGTTCCATTTCATGGAACAAATTCTTTTAATAGTCACCAGCCATCCATGAAGCTGACACCATCCAAAGTCAAGAAAATGTAGATCTAAATTTGAAAATTACATATACTTTCTATACAAATAAAGATAAATTAAATGTTAGAACACCTTTACCCCATATAAGGAAAGTTTTATTCACCAAATATTGACAACAAATTGTTAGGGCTTCTAAGAGTAAAATTGCTTCAAATTTGACTTTGGCTTGCTAACTCACAATATCTAAGAATGTCTAAATCTTCTTAGCCATACTGACAGAGCGGAAAAATTGTTGCCGTAAATTGTAACTATGAAGTAAATATTATCCATTCTACTGAGCTTACAATTTTGTGGTTTTCTAACTCCACTCAGTTTCACAGCTCTAATTGTGCAGGTTGTGCACCCTCAAAGAAAAATAGGAGAAGCACAATAAGTGCAACAAATTTATTTATTTATTTATCTATATATAATAGAATATAAGTAGCTATACCTTCCTCAGAACAAATAAAATAATGTAGCCCCACCTATATGCATGATATTGTCTCGTCCATTTTGTATCATCCTACCTTTACCTCCCAATTATATCCTCAATATGGGGAATAAACTTTAACTTTTGTCTTCTAAAAATATTATAAAAATATTTACATTGTTAGAAACTTCATGCTGCAGTGTAATCCTATAAATACTCACAGCTTTTAAAACAAAAATCCTACTATTTCGTATTATTTGAAATATTTATAACGACTTTCATGATAGACAAATATTTACACAGAAAACAGAAAGTTTTCTTGACACTATTTAAATACTAAAAAATCAGTATGTATGCAGATTCAAGTTTTAGATCAGAGACACATTTTAGTTTTTATGTTCCACTTTCTGTTTTGGTATTCTTAAATTTGTCTATTTAAGGGAATCCATATATACTGTCAGGATGAAATTCCTTGAACAATTAACAATGTTAAGGGTATAGTTATACTTATTAAAAAAATAAGTATTAATCAATTTTCAATTAA
>JANHFL010004828.1:244818-267973 GCA_032468155.1 Oxyrhabdium leporinum
CCGGGGGGGGGGGTTTGGGAGGATGGCTATTATTGTTTGATAGTTAAATACATACTTATTCATTGCTTATTCATTTTGTTAGAATACCCAGGTATGAAGAAGCTAGATTACAGAAAATTATTGTACAAGTTCTTTAATTCTAAAAAATATTTGTATTACAAGAATCGCATTTAGATGTCATATCCTCTAATAGTCCAAATTATAGTTCATAGCTGAGTTGATTCTAAGTCTACAACGATTCCAAAGAAACATAGAATAATGATTCCTTCTGTCTGGGGGTCACCTTAGCTGGTGTTTAAAAAGTAAACAGCTATGTTTAAAACCCCCCCCCCATAAGCTTTCACACTATACCCTAGAACAGGGATGTCAAACTCAAGGTCCGGGAGCCGGATCTGGCCCGCGGGGTGCTTAGATCTGGTCCGCGGGGTTTCCCTGGAAATAGAGAAGGACTGGCCCACGGTGCCTCTGCCAGTGAAAACAGAGCTTGCAAGGGTCATGGGCAGCTTTCCCGAGCTCTGTATTCACTGGCAGAGAGTTGCAGGAGGCTCTCGCAGCCAAAAATGGAGCTCAGGAGCCTGTTTTTGCTGGCAGTGTGTTGGGGCCAGCACAGGCACCCCCAACACGAGTGACATTGAGCTGGCCATGCCTACCCTGGCCACGCCCACCCCAGCCCCCTGAGGTCAAACACAACCCTGATGCAGCCCTCAATGAAATCAAATTTGACAACCCTGCCCTAGAATTACACTGTATCTGGAAGTGTTAGATAGTAAATAACTTTTCATACCATATCTACCAGCCAATAGATAAAGTTGCAGACTGTACATGGATATGTTGGCTGTCAGGCATTTATATCAATGAAATTAATCCAGATATTAGCATTACTATCCTCAGTCTAAGTATCCGGGTTCCCTGAGGTTATAGAAGACTCAAAGAGGCTAATGAGTGAATCATATATGTATTGCATACTCTATTCTATTCTTAGGTGCTCAATTTAATGTATCTTTGTAAAACCAATTTACTGAGATATGTGATCTGGCAAACTGTGTTTTGAGTAATCTTTCTAAACAGGGGTTGAAAATTGTAATAAAATCCTGGCATGCAATCCAGTTTTGGAGAGGTCACCCAAATCATTGTTTGCCAGTTTTGACTTCACAACAAAGAAGAAGCTATTCAGCTAAATATGGTTTATGAAAAGAATAAGATACTAATATGTTACGGTTATGGAAGGAGGTTTGAATGCATTCAGTGCTTTCATTTTAAATAATGAATGTCATATTATGTTAAAATATATGCTTTGCTAACATTAATTCAAAATGGAAGTGAAAGGAACGATTACTAATTAATTAGAGTTTAAAACCTCCAAATGCAAATACTTTCATTTAATAAGTGAAAGCGATGGTTCAGCAAGTAAAGACACTGAGTTTGTCAGCCGGAAAGCTGACAGCCTGAGTTCGAGACCCAAGAATTGCACAATAGGGTGAGCTCCCATTCCTTTCCTTAGTTCCTGCCCACCTAGCAGTTTGAAAGCTTGCAAATGTGAGCAGATTAATTGGTACCATTTTGGTGGGAAGGTAACAGCATTCCAAGCGCCTTTGTCGTATAGCCATGCTGGCCACATGACCACGGAAAATGTCTTCAGACAACGCTGGCTCCCTTGCCCAAGAAACAGAGATGAGTACTGAGCCCTAGAATCAGACACAACTAGACAGGGAAACCTTTACCTTAATAAGTGGAAGTAGGATATTGAAGGTTTTACAGATTTTAATCCTAAAAATGAGACCCAATGTGGTATATGGATAAAGTGCTGGACTACTATTGGGAAATTCAGGTTCTAGTTCATCCTTAGCAATGAAAGCTCCCTGGCCTTTGAACCAGTCATTTTTTTCTTATCTCAATGATCTCACAGAGTTGTAGTGGGGAACAATAAATGGAAGGAGTGCCTTGACCTCCTGAATGAAAGGTATTCATTAAAATAATGCTCATCTTTCCTGTTAATTACACTACATTAAATTATGTTTATTACTTATGGAAGTAAATTTTGTAATCATTAAAATATCTTTAGTTCCTCATGAAAAACATTGCTTACCTGTGATCCTTTCTTGCTACCTGGAAGGTTAATTATGAGAGTTTTCCCTCTGATTCCACACACAGGTCTGGGGGGGGGGAGGAGAAAAAGAGAGGAAAGAGATTAGTACTAAGTCACAGGAAATTAACAATTGTTTTTAATAAAACATAATTTTTAACCAATCTCAAAAAGGTGAAGTCTTAGCACTCATTCAATGGAAAAGAAGTTTTCTTAGAAATAGAGTTAATTAAAGAAACCTTCATGATCAAATGAGTTTTACTTAGCTAATCAATGAAATATTAATGTATTTTCACATATATGCATACATGTTGTCCTGGACTTATGACCATTCTAAGAATGACAGTTCTAAGTTCTGACAGTGCTGAAAAAAGTAACTTATGACCCTTCTTCAAAGTTACAACTGTTGCAGCAGTCCCATAGTCATGTCATTGTAATTCAGGCACTTGGCAACTGACTTGCATTTATGATTAGAGTATTTTGCTGTGACATGAACAAACTTTTTGTAGGCTGCGATGTTAGCTGTGATACTAAAACGGTTTTGTTCTTTGCTTTAATGTTTTATTTCATTGTTGACATATATTGTTTTTTTTTTGGGAGGGGGTGTTACCCACCCAGATGTTCACCCATTTAAATGCTTTAAAGAAACAACTAAATAAGCTCATTTCAATAGGCTTACTGTTGCTCAATGATGTTAGAGCTGCTTATATCAGCTGTACATCCCTGAATATTGGTATTTTCCCTAAAACTCTCATCAAGTGAAAAATATTGAAAGTGGATATGAATGATCAATTGATTTTCAGGCCACTCTTATCAGAACTAATTCAGAACAGCTTTCATATCTATTTGTGTACATAATATTAAAAACTACAAGTCTAAAATACAAATAACTGTGTGTTTTACAAATACAATGCAATAAATACAATAATATATATTTTTGTATTTTACTAATATAAAGTACAATGCCAGAGATAAATAACATTCTACATTAATTAAACTCCATACTAATGGAGGAAACATCTCACAACTTTCCACCTTTCAAAGCCTCCTGAAAATGTCAGGTTTTGATAGCATTTGTGAAATCCAACAAATTATGGACTACCTGGATCTCAGGGTTAATAATATTAAGCAATTGAAAAGGTCACCATCAAGTTTTCTCCTATAATTGCATTTGAATAACTTACTACTAAATTGTAATTCTATTCCTAGTACATATCTACATACTAAAGCACTCTTGTAGAGTCTGTTTTCTGATTGGTAACTTGAAGGGCTTACAATATGACACAAGAATCATATAAGGTGTAATCTTAATTAAATTTGTTTCATGTCAGTGTCATATTATGAAAATACTATTTACTTTCTAGAAGGATTGCAAAGTTGATTTACTGTTATGCCAAGAAGAGCCTTTCCCCTCCTTGTATATCACTACAGCCCACCCTAGACATTTAAACTACCATTGGATTTAGTGCTTCTTACAGAAAATCTACCATGCATCATCACCTATAGACTATATAAACACAAAAACAGGAACTAGAGCCAACAACAAATCCAGCTCCCAAGTCTGACTCTAAAATAATGGTAATAATATAAACCACAAGTGTAATAATTAATTCAGCTGGATCATTTTCCAATGTGATCAGCTACCAGCCATCCCGTTTGTTGTCCTTTTGTGTACTAAATAGGAAAACAAACAATCATGATCCAAAAGAATAAATATCCACAATTATAATAGAGTGAAGGAAATAATCAGCAAGAGAATATTTAATACTAAGTCAGTCTATTAGTGATCTCGTAGAACAAAAAAATATTTCAAGGATGAAGTTCTGAACTGCAACTTACCAACTTATCAATTCTATATACATGAGACTGACTAGAACACATACAGAAGTTTCTCTTCTACTTTTGTAAACTAGACATGTAGTGGAAAAGACTCAGGTAGCACCAGACTCCCAGTTTCTATCCTGATACCTTAACTACTACATCAGACTGGCTCTTCCACAAAGTTTCAATACACACAAAAAACTGCTTAGTGAAAGAAACCAAGAAATAATATGCAATTCCCACTGGAAGGATTTTGTTTCCATCTATCCTTTTACAATGTTCTTATCTAGTTTTGAACATACTTCACATAGTAGTTTGGAACATTCTTCACATTAGCATTATGTTAACTCATAATTATATATTGCATTCCTTCTCTATCAATCAAATATTCATGCATGATGCAATTCTGTACTATATCAATGTCAAATATTTATGTAATTTCTTTCAAGACAAGTACTACTATTTTTTTCTTCATTACAGTCATAACTGATGTTCAGTCAAGTACATTACTTAATCACATTAACATGACAAAAATAGTTCAGACTCATTTAAACCTGAGATTCATATAGATTCTTCACAATTCAGAAGTATTCTCTGTGAGAACTATGCATATTTGTTTATTGATTTACAAGATTTCTTTTAAATATCTGCTAGTATAAGACCCTTATAGTGAAAACAGGGAAATCAGTGCTGAGGAGAAAAAAAAATCTGGAAAAAATAATTGCTATACAAGAGGTAGTTTGATGTAGTGGCTAAGGCTGGATTGACCCCAGGAATGCCCACATTCTCATCCACCTCATCCACAGAAGTTCACTGGTTATTAGGATATCTCTCCCATATGAAAAGTAGGATATCTAATACATAAATAAAATGCACTGAATTCTATTCTTAATTAACTTTAGGAATCTGAAATAATTATAAATATAGCCAACAAAACAGAGGAGAGAGAGAGAGATGGCTATAACTAATGACAAAGGGTAATCTAATTTATGGTACTTGCAGTCACAGACTCACTAGATAGCTTTAGGCAAGCTACTATCTCTCTGTGGCTGCACTATGGGATCCACAATGTATTTTAAAATATTGTTGTGTAGTCCACTGAAGCAAAGTATGCAAAATATTTTGAAAGCACTACATAACTGCTGCACATTGTTACTATGTGAACATTTTGCAAGACAGATTCAATGTCTTTTCTTCCTGAATTCCATCTGTCAAAATACACAATAAAAAAGTAATGCAAATAAAAACTATAAAACAATAAAATAAACCATTTGTATATCAAAAGGAGGAAGATGATGAATTACTTTTGTTCATTGCAGCCATTCCACTACCTTAGGTCTTCTAGAGAAAAACTTTTCATATTTTTGTTAGCATTCTTACCTAGAGAGCATGCCCAGAGGTGTAACATTAAGTGATCCCATCAGCATTGCCAAGGCCATCCCTGGGGCCTCCCGTTCTATTACTTCTTTAGTAGCCTGTAATCAAAAATTAAACAGTAGACTGAGTGAAAACTACAAGAATAAAAGATAAAGATAAATTTCACCATCCCTTTCCTAAAATCAGTACAATGTGGGATTTGAATGTGAATCAATCTGGGCATAAAATGATTATATACTTATCGCACTAAAATTAGTTTATGTCTGTATCACATTTTGCCACAATGTCTGAAAATTGTTCTGTATCAAAAATGCATCTTTCAATCATTGACCACAACAGTTTTGCATCTATAAATATTAAATATTATTTACATACACTTTTGTCTGTTCCTTTAGATTTCTCCTGGAAATCCAAATATGCTGAACATTTCAGAAAATGATTAGAAAGGATTGGCTCATACGGTCCTTCAAAATAGAGATGATTAAGTATTTTCTTTTCATGGAAGATTTATATTTTCTGTCTGTTGTTTAATGATATAATAGATCTCTTTCTAATTGGAAGGCATTTATATGCTGAGGCAATCTTTGAGATTAAAATGATAGCCACCTTTCAATTATACTGTGCTCTTATTTTAAAAAAGAAAAACCTAATTTAAAATGAAACTTGTATGTAATATAAATATATTTAAACAAAGTATAGAATTATAATCTTAAAGTTGAAACCCTGACTTTCAAATGAAACGCACAGCTCAGTACAAAATACATGGCTGGCATAGTATGAGCTAATGCGAGGAGAAATAAAATTAGACAATTGCATAAGATTAGGCAGGAGAAGGAAGAGGAGTTTTAAGGTGAAAATTCCTTCCTATGTAGATGATCTATATTTGTAGCAGGTTAGTTTTATTGCTAGATTCAGGTTCCTTTGCCCTGGATTTCATGACCATCTATTGATCATTATAAATATTACTGGATGGACAAAGAAAAAACCCCTATTTTTTGTGCAGGACCAAATGGTATAATGTATAGCTTAATTTTCCTCTTTTTCTAACAAATTTTCTAGAGCAAAGGAAGTCTGAAATTCAGGTAACTGGAAAACTGTACCAGTTACCACAAATTATAATCAAGGACAAGACTACTAACTGAAAACATTTGTTGATAACATAACAGCTAAACTTAGTACATGGGCCTCATGGCCCATTTTTAGCTATTATCCTCTACACCTTGGTCCCATATCTTAAATTTCATATCATTTATGCCCCTAAACTTCAGGCAGGCTTTAATGAGAATGCAATGTTGGTAGGACATAAGCACCCCTTAAATTGGGTAATTCTGGTTCCAACCCTAAACCATTTTGTTCCCACATGACAATATTTCCCACTCCTTTCTTCTTTTACTACTGCATTCACTAGGTAGAGAAACATTTTTCTGCTTCTTTTTCTTTTTTCTTTTCTTTTTTTTCAGCAAGTTTCCTCATTATTCCATCTTTGGAAATATAAGAATACCACTTCAGAATTCTAAGAACTGGACCAATGTTGCTTGGTCTAATTAATTATTATTATCTAAAATTATTATTGACAAATATATGAACCACTTTAGGGACAATAACTGAATTTTATTATCTTAATAAAATATGCCTCTATAATATATAAAAAATATATAGTGAAGAACAAAAAAATAATGAGAAAACTTTATTTTAAAGTAATGGATATTAGATACAATACGTTTACAAAATTCAGATGAGAATTCATATGCCATAAATAAATGATCAAACAAATCCACTCCACTATAAAGTGTTCTGGTTGTTTTTTACAAATTAAAGAAGCCTGGGGGGGGGGGAGTGTCTAGCATTAGGATAAATCTCTCCTTTTGTCTCACTTTCCCAAATTAAATTCCTCCCACTTTGAATTTTTTGTTTATCTTTTGAGGAAAATTTATAGATCCCAAATAGTCAAAATTGAGCAGTCCTCTCTCAACAGAGGTGGAGGGATACAACATCATCTATCCAGTCTACAACATAGTCCTTGCAACAGTTCCAAGAAAGCTCCACACCTATTTGCAATATTTAGGTGAACCTGAAGACACAGATAAACCTCCAGGTGGCCTCAATGACTCTCTAAAAGTATGTAAATGACCAGCTGTCTGCAAGGGGTATAAATCCTTCCATTTCCCACCACCCAGTCAGAGCTGAAGAAGTTTCTTGCATGAGAAGTGATATGTCTTCAAAGAAAAACAAGAAAGTCCAGTTGCCTCTTGAAAAAGCACTTTTGGGACAACTATGACCTGGATGACTGAGAGTCTCCATAGACACCCCAAATAGTACTTGTATATTTTTTAGCATAGAAAATATGAAATGAATATATAACACTAGGCTGAACCTTACAGTTGCGGCTATAACATAAAAAAATAGTTGAACAGCTATATAGAAAGGATAAAAGCCAGCCACTTGTCAAATGATGTTTTCAGAAATAGATAAGAAGGAACCAAGTGATTAAGAGCCAGAAAGAAAATAAAATAAATGCCGTCCGAACAAATACATGAAACAAAGATTTTTAGGGATCACAAAGGGTCCAGTGGCACACCAGTTATTTAAGTTCTTCTAGGTCTACATAGTTCCATAAGCCTAGTTAAGTAGGATTTAGGTAAGTGAGTTGTGAATAATAATAATTGAAAAGAAGAGAGCCTGGTTCACTGAGATGATTGTAGGATTAAGGAAAAACAATTGGAAAAAATATGAATATAGGGAAAGCTGAATGCTTATGTAGAAAAGAAACCTGTTGTTATACCGATCATGATTGGAACCCTCAGAGCAATGCCTAAGACCCATGTAATATGGATATATTGAATTTATCAGACCTAAACTCCCTAATTTTACATAAACTCCATCCTGTTTCAAACTCTTTATTCTTAGATGCTAGCTGAAAATTCTTAGATCTTTGGTTAAGACTTGAATTATTAAGTTTCTGCCATCTTAGACTGTGAATCTAAAGTAAATTTCTCACATATAATAATATCCCACAACCCTGATATGGTTGCGAAGTTTACATACTCAGAGGAGGATGACAGCTATGGTTCAACCATGTTTGTCAGGGTCCATAGAGGAGCCAGATGAAGAGTATATCTCCCATAAACAATAAGTGAAATGTAATTTACAGAAACGTATACCATATCGGCTATTGCCTGGATCAACAAGGACCCTGCTAGATGCTGGAGTTCCTTGACATCTGGGGACAAGTGGGCTGCAGGCTGCATTATATAGTATCCCCTTTATTTATTAACATCGTTGAAATGAAGATCAAAATTTATGTTTATTAAAGTATGTTGAAAAAGTTAAATTCAATGGGTTAAATTCAATTTTTCACATGACTGTAAAATCAACAATTCAGAAAACTCTGACACTGAGAGAGAAACAGCAAGGAGCTGAGAGAAAGGAATTCAGTTTTTGTTTGTTATGAATATTCAGAGAACCCTTTTTTGGGCAAATGACATTTGCAATTTGAAAAACATATTGCGACACACTTAGTACGTTACTGCCATGGGATATTTGTATATTTACCAAATGATTGATATAGTGGACATACAGTTGCTAATCACAAAATACCCATTTACAGAAGGTTAACTAAGAACTGATTGGCATGCCAGGTACTCCTTTGTGGCTGTGATTATTTTTAATTTATCAGTATGTCCCTTTCCCCTCTACAGGTTGTACAAAGTCTGTGTTAGAAAATTGTGCTTTGCCATAGAGTATGTCAATTTTCTTTTAAAATACTTTATTGAAAACAAAGACCCTAACAAAATTAATTCTAATATATGTCTCTGAAAATCAGGTGCAAAGAATGTAAAATTAGGCCCTGCTTGTTCATTATTCAAAAAACCAGTGGAAACTGGATGCTTTTGGTTTGAAGGATTCCTTATATTGTTTAATTCCATTTTAAAAAATTGTCTCGGAATTAATGGAGATCTTTTCAGTTCGGTGATCTGAAAAAAATGGTTACATTAGACTAATGGATAATAAAGTATTTTTCTTAAAATACCAATTAATTATAATGAACTACTGACACAAAAATGAAACCTGAAATTATTCTTCAGCTGTTCTTAATTGAATATGAATATGAACAGGGAATAGATAAATGGTCATCAAGTATTAAAATCATGCAGCAGTTTAGTTTCAGACAGAAAAAGTTGTTTTCTAACTTTCAGAAACAGGAATATGGCACCTGTCTGCAATGTGCTATATTCCTATATAGATAACTATATGTACTATAAATACTGTATATCATTCAGCTGTATCAAATAATACCAACCACTGACTTGAGAAAACAAGTAGTACCCACTTACCAACCACTTGTTCAGTTACTGTTCAAAATTACAACATGCTATAATAACAGTATTGGAATAAAGTAAAGATTAAGATTGTTAAAGTAAAAGGAAGAAATATAAAGTTGGTTTATTTGATCAAGGTTAAAATAGATACTTTGTTATTTCTGGTAACATTTAATGAACTTTTGCTGATACCAGGACTGAATGACTACATTTATAGGTAAGAGATGGGATATGAGAAGAAGAGATCTGAAAATTAAAATAATTCAGAATGCAATATTCTGCTGATAGAGACAGCATCATAATTAATGCATAGATCTAGTCTCTACAGTATTTAGTCCTTTCAAATATATGAATCTATAGATCTATAACTATATTCTAGATATCTATTAAATACCAACTTATATTGTCCTGGGCTTATTGTATATCCTACATTCCTAATACATCTTGTGCAATTCCTAATTAATTTATTTTACATTTTTATCACACAGTGTTAACAAAAAAAATCTTAAATTTTAAAAAAATGTAAAACAAAAACAAAGGGAAAAAATAGAAAAACCCAACACACAACAAAGAAATGGGAAATAGGGGAACCTTTATATATTATACTTATTAAGAGCCATAAATACAGCTTAATATAATAAATACAAAGTAGTATTGTAAAGCATCAAAAGGTCTCCGCCATAGTAACACATATTGCTACATCCTTAGGAGAAAACATTGCCTTTTCCAAATAAATAGATCACACATTTCTGACAACCATTCCTTAACAACTGAAATAATATACTGTGCAATTTCTCAATATGATTCTTTTAGTCACCCCCAATATTAATACTCTTTTAATCAAAATCTATCCCAATGAAAAACTGTCATTTTCAAGATAAATGAGGTATAATACCTAAAAGCAGAACTAACATTTTAAGAATATGTAGCTTGTACACTTTTTGTTTATATAGATAGTCCTCAGTTAATTACAATAATTGACACTGGGACTTCCATTGCTAAGTGAAGTAGTTTAAAGCATGACTGTGCCAACTTACAATAGCAGTTTTGGAAGCTGCAGTTATTAGGTGAATCTTGTCACATGACTGTCATTTGCAACTTCTTGCTGGCTTCCTCACTGACTTTAACTGCTGGAAGCTGGCATTGAAAGTCACACATTATAATAATATGACCATAGACTATTATAATTGTGAATATAATTGCGAATCAGTTACAAAGCACCCCAACTGCAATCAGGTTATAGGGTGGGTTTTTCCTAAGTTCCTTTCTCTGACCATTAAGCCACTGGGGAGGCAGCCTCTCTTCCCCTCATTCTCCATGGTCACCCACACATTCCATTCCACTATCATTTTTAATATAACTAAACAGTTGCTTCTTTGCCTCCTTGGACCACCAAGACTTAACAAGATTTAAATCATAACATTTCTTCAAGCCTTCATGGCCACCTCCCAGTGATGACATACTGCCCCCCCCCCAGGAGTCCACGGACCACAGGTTGAGAATCATTAGACTAGGCAATCTCTGTTTTTATTTTCAATTGTTTTATCTTTAACTTGCTATTTTATTGATATTTAGTTTTATTCCTACCATGGATGCTTTAATTTTTTTGTTACATTGGTTAAACATGTGCAATACAAAAAGAAATGCCATAGCATTAATAGTTTTTCCCCCAACTAGATGAAATGTAAATGAGTCTCTCATCTCCTTAGGCAGTTTTTCCAATGGGTCTTCACCCAGGCACTGGTCAGAAAAGGAGTTGAGCCGGGACATGGGTACTTGTTATAGGAGTCTATGGCACCTTGCTTGTCTGCCATGGTTTTAAATCTGTGAGGCTTTTCTTTATTTTTATGCTGTTTTGGTTAGTTATCCAGTGTTATGTTATGCAACATTGGCAGCCACATAAATATTTTAAATAAATTAATATGGATATTTTCTGATATAGCATGAATGATATTTATTTCATGGTTTATATCCTAGTTTGGTCTTCCATTCTCCATATACTTTTCTATAGAAACCATATTACAGACTTTCTATTTGATTTAAATTATTCTCTTTGTGCTGTAGGTTAGCAAGGATTCTTTTTCGATAAATTATGATATTTAAACAGAGAATGGTTTCACCAAATGTCTTGATTTGCTAAAGAAAACAAAATGGTTTGTTTTGATTTCACCAGTTTCTTTATATTTTCAATTATTTATTACATGAATACTATACTACTACACTAAATATTCACCTATTTATTTAATAAATATAAATTTAATTATTTTAATCATTTGCTTATATCATATTAAAAATTAAATTGAATAATTGATTATTTACTTGCTATACTATAACATATACCCCTTAGAAATCTTACAAACTGAATTTCTGAGGCTCATCCTCTCTGTTTCTAAAAGGATCTGCAGTGGAATGCTCAGGTTTGAAGCAGGGAGGCTGAATACAGGGTTTGGAGGTTACTTTTGCTGTACTAGCTGAAATTACTTTTTTCACCATTGGCCAGCACCTTTGGATCTAGCAAATACCCATGGTCCACTCCTTGTGATGAAATGAGCGGCAAATAAACAAATAAAGGATTGCACCAGTGAAAAATTGTTGTTTTTTTTGGGGGGGGGGAGATTAAGCAAAAATTATCTGCTACTCCTTTGAAAGAAAACAGCAAATTGATTAAGAATCTCAATAAATAAATAGTAGCTCCATCTTCCTTGGATTCAACCTAATCTGGCTCTTCTCATCCAGATCCCAACTGTCTGTACGTACCAGGAGAAGTGTTTCATTGCATAACTGGAATGGTCTGGAGAGGTAACACAGTCGAGTATCATCAACATACTGAAGATACCCATACTCTGAACCAATATACAACCTCTCCCAGTGGTTTTTTTTATATAAAAGTTTAAAAGTAAAAGATATCTGGCATTTTGTCACTTACAACCACCAACTGGAATCATCAATTGAAGAAGGATAAAAACAACTGCAATGCAGTTTCCCTAACTATGCATATAATCCAAAATGATACTTGACAAATGTATCAAAGTCAGCTGAGAGGTCTAAAAGGATTAGAAGGAATCTATTCCCCCATCTAGGTCTGAATCTTGACCAAAAAACATTTAATTAGAAGGAATCTATTCCCCCATCTAGGTCTGAATCTTGACTAAAAAACATTCAATAAACAATTTCTCCTAGGGAGCTTAGAAGTTGCTTCCCTAGCACACTCCCAATAATCTTCCTAAAATGGGAAACCTGGAGACAAGGTAATAGTTATCTCATACAGCAGATCCAAGAGGGTTTTAAGGAGGGCATAGCAGAGCCTCTTTCAAGTCTATATGAAATACTCCCTCTCACAACAATGTACTGATTATTTTGGGAATCCAGTTGACTATGCTCCCCCCTTTCGTCCTCCAGAACAGCCAGAAAGGGTATACATCTAGTTCATAAGTGGCAAGGGACAATGAAAATCCTGCCTATAGCACTGGAATCCAAAGGCCTAAAGGTGTTCCAATTAGCATGGTCAGACATCAGCCACTACTATATAACTTTATGCCAAATCAAGACTCTGAATGATTTTATTAGTGAAATATTATTCATAAAAGTCACAGCTGCCAAGTGGGAATCTATTAGCATTTTCGTACTGAAAAGGGAATGACCACTAAAAACAAGGCAGCTGGCCAATAACCCCACCAATGCAATAGGGTTCAGGAAAGAATATTTTATGGGTTATATGTACCTGTGTAGTGAGTAGCCACTGACATTATATCCCCCTCTTTAGACTGGATTTTTAAAATAATCTCAATTGATACTTTAATTTTGAAATGAATCTTGAAACAATATTCTTTCCTCATTACTTATCCTTTAAATGGCAGGGTTATAATGCAAAGGCTTAATAAAAATATAAAAGCTTTGCACCTGGTTATCTGTGCTTCAGGAAGATGCAAGAAATGAGAGCAACTAAAACTGAAAGGCTTTAGAAGCAAAACAGCACTGATAGCAGCATTATCAATAGACTAGGTTAACTTAAGGCAATTCACATACCAAATGATTAAGAAGAGGAATTTCAAGCAAGTTTTGTTAAAGATATCTTAATGCATCAAACCTTGGCTGAAACATGCACCATACAAAATTTAACATAGCGAGAGTAAAGACTACACCAATTAACATGCCACTGGTACCATGAGATTTGCAGGGAGCAAACTGATAGTGACTGGAAGTCATGGCTTGGCAAAATTAGTTGTACCTAGTTAAAGAGGAAAGAACAGTCTATTAAATTTGATGTACAATTATTTTTATGTGTATTTTTCTAACTTACAAAAACTATTATAAATCTTCAGTGATTCTGCTATTTATCTGCTTATTTATTAGGATTTGTATTCTACTATGTTCCTACGAAACATGAAATAGTAAAAATGTAACTGACAATTAACAGCATTAAAACCATGGAAATAACTAAATTCTAAAAATAACATCACATAAAGTTTGAAACCAATCCGATCCGTTACTCTTGATCTTTTTAACATGCATGTATTATAATTTTCTCAGCTGCTATCTATATTTAATTTTCTTTTGTATTGTTCTTATAATTTGGTTTTAATAAATTTTATGGTTGTTCACCAAGAATCACTTGTTTGAGATGGCAGCCATATAAACAAACAAACAAATTAAAAATTATAGGAATTACATGACTGCCCTATCACATCATTTATATGTACAAAAATACACACTTAGAGGAAAAATTACAAACTGTACACATAAATAATATGGAATTGTGACGATAATATAAAATAATCTGAAGTATTAAGTTTGTAATTTCTGTATTGGCAAATCAATTTGCCTATTATATAGTGAACCAGTAATACACCAATTCTACACAAGAGTATAAAATTCAGTTTCAAACATATTAATTTTCTAGATATAATTAAAAATCCTTGCAAATGCGGCCTTGTGTGTTTCTTAGACATTTATCTAAATTGAATGGCAAAGCTAAAGATAAGGGGATTTTCCACTGGGAAAATTTTAATTTGTGTTTTAAAGATCTCAAGTTAAAAATCTAAGCTAAAATAGTAAGACTCCAGATGAAATTAATATACTGAATCCTTAATTTTGCAATTCTTAAACTGAGGTGAGGTGAGATGAGGATGCATATAAAAAATAAAAATAATTCTGCTTTAATGGTAAGAGAACAAAATGTTGCAAGTAACTCAGTATTTTAGTTTTACTAGGAAGAAATTAATTAGAGTGCTGCCAACCTCCCTCCTCCCAAAATTAAAATCTTATAAGAGAGAAATTTCCTTGAAAGTGATGCTAAAAGATTTCAGATGAAGAATTATAATTTAGATTTATCCATTTGAGCAACAGATTTAAAACACAGTTGAAATGTCATACACAAGTCAAAGGGAAAAATGAAGCGTTTTTCAAACAGAAAAGTCAAGAACAGAATTTTATTAAGAATTGAATATCACGAACAACAAGACAAAAAATGCAAGAAATGATACATCAAAACTCAAGAATGTATGTTTTATTTAATATCTGAGTTGAAAGATCATTCCAGTAACTAGGAACATTTATTAAAAAAACTTCCTGCTCCTTCAGAATATATATACATTTTCAAATAATAGAATATAGAAAATTCTATGATGCAGACTGGCTGAATTCTAACATAATGAAAGCTGTCAGGAAAGCTTCAAATTAAAAGCAAGAATTTTGATATTTGCGACTTAATTTAGAAAAAATGCTGCAGCAAACAGAAGATTTCTAAGAAACCAGAACAGGACTAGAGTTCTTCAAGAGTGTTTCTCAGTTTTACTACATTGAATTTGTGTCCATTTCAAATTATTAATATCAGAAAAAAGCAAAACCGGATGTACAACAATTGTCTTTATTGGAAGTCACTGCTAACAGCAATTTAAATATACTTTATTTAATATGATGCCATCAATACATGGTTCAGGAAACAAGATTCTCTGTTAGTTGAATGACAATGTGAGAATGGAAATTTATGTCAAGTCAGAGATTATACTGTATTTTTATAGAAGATTAAGAGAAAAATTCCCAGGCAATTTCAATTGTGTGAAATCTTAACATTGAGACTAAGGAGAAAGACCTACTTTGAAGTTGGGATTCTTTCTCAGAAGGTCCTTGCATCTTCTTGGAATACTGCGTGGAAAGTTGCCAGAAGATATTTTAAAGAGTATGTTACTGTCTTTTGAATAGCTAATGCCTTCTAGATTTTTTCTTAAATAAAATATAATGCTCAGAGTATTCAGTAAAAAGTTTTCCTTACAATTCCCTTTAAAAAGTCTATTAAATGAAATAATATCCCTAAGAAAAAAATAGATGATATATGATTGAATTACATCAGCTATTCCACTTGAGAGCCCTTTCTAGCTTTTCTTTAAATGTATCTTAGCATTTCTGGGCTTTTTTTCTATAGCTTATTTCTGACTTTTTGTTGTTGTTGTTAACTAGAACAATAATTAGGACCTGTTCATCTCTGTCACTCATGTTAGTCCAAGAACAGAACTGGTTAGCATAAACTGGACATGACGACACATTACACAAATACTAAAGCAAATGTAGTCAAGAAATATTCCTTGTAGCCCAGTGGAAAGCATCCCCACTTTGTACTGTTTCAAAACATCAAATCTCCCTCCTGCAAATCCGTGTGTGTGTGTGTGTGTGTGACATAACCTAGTCTTATCAGTAATTTAACAAAGAAAAAGCTATACAGTAAGAGATCTACTCTAAACTTTATAAGGGTTGAGACCTAATATTTTGATTAAAAAATAAATAAAGATACATTCTAAAAATCCAAGCATATGGTACTGAGTAAGGGTAAACTGGAGCCAGATCAAAACATTTTTCTCTTCTTCACATTTTTAATTTTTTGATGGAAGAGTAAGCAGTATACAAACAAGAAAGAGCACACAATCAGCAAATGATTGGGATTGCATAGAAATGGCAGTACTAACGTGCAGTCAAATTCTAAGGGTATCATGTGATCAACATAAGCTAGTGGTCAAACAGACAAGGCAAGAAAAAAAGGCAGACATAGCAAATTGACAGAGCAGGATCAATTAGCAGATGCACAAATCTTCAGGACAGCAATTCAATGAAGTCAGCAGATGCATACTATCATTGGAAACAGTGAAAAGAGGGAAAAGGTTTGACAAGAGGTAACTGGGAATATCCATCAATAGTCACATACAAGTGGCAGCCAGAACGCATGGGCAATATGTTAAGTAAATACTACAATCAAAGGTAAAGAAGACCAATTCCAGGCAATCAAGCAGCAAACAGTGCATTGCAATGCCAGGTAGCCAGCAAGTAGGCAAAGCAGAAAGAAAGCAATGAGAGCCATATCATTTTTTAAAAGCAAAGACTGAATAGGGCCATGCCCATGTATGATTAGAAAAAGCAGCTGCCAAGGAAGAAAAACAAAGTTCTTGAGTAGCTATTGGGGCTGTTAATACACTATAATTCTGGTAACTAAGATTACTGTAAGTAAAAGAACCCCAGAATTTGGATGCTCTTGTTCTAATAAATAATATAGGGCAACATAGCTACATGAAAATTCACAAGAATACAGAACACAAATGGAGATGAGGCTAAGCCTTAATGCCTGATGGAGATATGGAGATCCTCCAATAAACAAAATTAAGAACATGAGACTCCACAAGGAAATTTAAAAAATGAGTACGCATCTAAAATTGTTTTTGATAAATGATGCCAAAATAAAACAAACAAAAATACTAGCAATGAACTGGATTAGAAATCATTGTCTGGGATTGAAGATATTGCTTACCCCTCTCTGGAGCCCACAAAATGGGAATGTTGGGAATTTCTGCAGCAGAAAAACAGAAGAGAAAAAGGGATTTCTGACTCCCAGATTCAAGGAAAAGCAGATCAGTTAAGGGATGATGATGTGCTTACAGCATAATAAGAACTGGTCAGAACCTTTGCTCATTCCCAGATGCAAACATTTCCTGAGATTTGAGAAAGGTTTGAAAAGCACAGAGCATTTAGTATTGTAATATTCCATCTCTATTCACAAAACGACACCACTTACCTGTAATTAATTTTCTTAGGAGAGTTTGCTCACATAAAACCTATACATAGAATGAGGCAATATCTTTCAATGAAATATGCCACAAATACAAAAGAAAACAGACTGTTCCAAATGAATATTTTGTAGACCACACCAAATAGTAGAAATATTTTGTAAGCAAATCAGTACGTTGGATTAAAGTCAATTCGCATTTTTGCCTTACAAAAGTGTTGGTGTTTTGCAATAAGACTTGCTTGCTGCAGCTATGCTTGCTTATTTATATCCCACCTTTATTATTTTATAAATAATTCAAGGTGGTGAACACATGCAATACTCCTTCATCCTCCCATTCTCCCACAACCACAACCCTTTGAGGTGAGTTGGGCTGAGAGAAAGTGACTGGCCCAAAGTCACCCAGCTGGCTTTCATGCCTAAAGACGGACTAGAACTAACAGGTTCCTGGCTTCTAACCTAGTGGCTTAACCAATAAAACAAACTGGTTCTCCAGTTCTTCTATATGGATAACAGGCAACCTTTTTTTCATTAAAAGAATAGGAAATATGAACAAATTAAGGGTGAACCTTAGAAGAGGACTCATGGACCCCTGAATTTAATATCACCTAAATATGATACATTTTTTATTTAGAAAGGCAGTATGACTAATGATGAATTAGTTACCCTCTATGATCTCTTTAAATGATAAATTAATGTGTCTATGTCAGGGGTGTCAAACTCAAGGCCCGTGGGACTGGCCTGGAAATAGCAAACCACCAGCCCGTGGTGCCTCTACTAGTGAAAATGGAGTGTAGGGGGGGCGCAGGTGGCCCCTGCACACCCCATTTTTGGCTGGCCCGCAGAGGACGTCTACAATGCTGATCCGGCCCTCCAAGAAATCCAGTTTGACACCACTGGTCTACGCAGAAGAATGCAAAATTGATGAAACAAGAAAAATATACTAGTGCATATTATTTTGATAATAATAATAATAATAATAATAATAATAATAATAATAATAATAATAATAATAATAATAATAATGTATTACATTTGTATATTCTCCCACTGTCAATAATTCTGGGCAGCTTACAACAATTAAATGAATTGCAATAAAACATAAAAAATAAAGACAAAATATGGTAAGAGCAATGAAGTGATTCTCCCTTACCACAGATCTGGATAAAGATCCTATATAATATATATAATATAATTTTTAATTTTTATATGAAACTAAAATAAAAATTATTGTTTGGGTTTATATAGTAATTGGACTGAAGTACAAAACTATGTACAAATGTACAATGTTGTATCATCAGTTTTATATATCATATATTTTACTTTAAAAAACAGATTAATGAAATCTAGTTAGTGAAGTTATGTAAACTGTATTCATTAAAGAAAGAATTAAAGCGTTATGATGGATAAACATGTATGAGACAGCAGATTACTGAGGAATGCATTATATTTACAAATAAAAATCTGAAAAGAAAAAAGGCTGTGGTGTGCTATATGGCAGGAGATGGTCATGATCATATAGAATAGAATAGAATAGAATAGAATAGAATAGAATAGAATAACAGAGTTGGAAGGGACCTTGGAGGCCTTCTAGTCCAACCCCTTTGCTCAGGGAGGAAACCCTATACTATTTCAGACAAATGGTTATCCGGTCTCTTTTTAAAAACTTCCAGTGTTGGAGCGCTTACAACTTCTGGAGGCAAGTAGTTCCACTGGTTAATTGTTCTAACTGTCAGGAAATTTCTCCTTAGATCTAGGTTGCTTCTCTCCTCGATTAGTTTCCATCCATTGCTTCTTTCTCTGAACTCAAGACAAGCGGCACAAACATCCAGAAGACTCGGGATTGGAAAAAGGCTGAGCTATACAGCCAGTCCTTGACTTATGACCACAACTGAGCCCAAAATTTCTGTTGCTAAATGACACAGTGTTTAACTGAGTTTTGCCCCATTTTACAACCTTTCTAGCCACAGTTGTTAAGTGAATCACTGCAGCTATTAAGTTAGTAACCCAGTTGTTAAGTGAATCTGGCTTCCCCCGTTGACTTTGCTTGTCAGAAGGTCGCAAAAAGGGATCATGTGATTCTGGGACACAGCAATATGACTCAGTTGCCAAACGTCTGAATTTTGATCATGTGATCATGGGGACGCTGCAACAGATCAGAAATGTGAAAAAGGTCATAAGTTCTTTTTTTTAGTGCCATTGTAACTTCACTAAAGAAACGGTTGTAAGTCGAGGACTAGCTGTGTCTAACATTACATCAGCCAGATACCGGCCATCTGAGCTAAAATGCTACAACATAATGGCAGACTTTGGCAAGACAGTGAAATTGGAAAGTATATAAGCAAATGAAGAGGAATTAAAATCAAATTAGGCCTTTCGAGCTCTTTCTGGGCCTCTATTTCATTTATGGAAATATGGCTTCATTTATGCAAAGCTCTTTTTTGCATAGATGCTTTGAATAATATCTCGCATGGGTCCAATAAACATTTATGTTGGTAGATGAGGATGGGTGTGTGTATCCATGTGGATAAAAGCACTTACTGGGGAATTGTGACAACGTAAGGCAGTGTTTGGCAACCTTGGCAACTTGAAGATGGGTGGACTTCAATTCCCAGGATTCTGGGAGTTGAAGTCCACTCATCTTCAAGCCTCCAGGACTGAGAAATATTGACTTAAATGACAACATAGGAAGAGTTGCGGCATCATTTTTAGTGTATGGGTAACCTAGACAAAATATTTTTAAAATTCTACCTTCCTATAAGTTGTTCTTTTATGGCTTCTGGTATTATACTTATGGCTTATTTTTCACCAGACATGATTTCTAATTATCCTATGTCATGCCTTATTGACAAAATCATCTTTGATGGCCAAACCCGGAGAGCATATGAGAATTCTACGTGGCTAATTCACGCTGTGAATTAAGTGAAGCTATGGATCACAAGGAAAAACTGCATCGTGTGATACCATTGAGCTCAACATTTCCAACTGCTAACCGAGATGGTTGCTGAGTGAGTTTTTCTTGCTACGGTTATTAAGTGAATCGCTGCAGTTGTATAAGTTAGTAATATGGTTATTCAGTGAATCCGGTTTCCCCATTGCTTCTCAGAAGGTTGCAAAAGATGGTCACATGATTCTAGGACACTGTAACCATCATAAATATGAACCAGTTGGCAAGCATCCGAATTTTGATCACGCAATCATGTGGAAGATGCAATGGTAATAAGCAGTGGTGGGATTCAGCCGGTTCGGACCGGTTCAGGTGAACTGGTATCTCCGACGATTGATCAGCTGGCCTGCTGCTAGCTCTGATGATCAGCTGGGCTCGCCCGCCAGGGCCTGCGCTTTTCTCTCCTTTATCCTCTCAGCTGATTGGAGCGGCAGAGCGGATTGCCATGCCTCAGCTGTAGCTACTGTGCTGAGCACGCGCGTAAAGCGCGTATTAGGTGCGTGCATGCGCGCGATCACCGAACCGGTTGTGAAACCGGATGAAACCCACCACTGGTCATAAGTGTGAAAAACGGCCATAAGTCACTTTTTGCAGTACTGTTGTAACTCTGAACAGCCGTAAATCAAGGATTATCTATAATTGTCCTCACTGTCAGAAATTTTCTCCTTAATTCTAGGTTGGATCTCTCTTTGCTAAGTTTCCATCCATTACTTTTTGTCAAAAAAAAAAGGGGGGGGAGGAATACGTCTGTAGGAATAGAGGATTTTTTTTTTTACTACTCCTTATTTAAAAATAACTCAGGGAGCTTAAGGAGAATGCCACTTGGGTTTAAGAATAACAAAGATGGTTAAGACCATAGCCAACCATCTTGGAAATGAAAACCATTTGCAGGAAGCAGGGTTTTGAACCAAAAGAACAGAATGTTAAGTGGAAGGAGATTCACAAGCCTGACATACGTACAAGTAATATGGGATCTCAAATTCAAAGACTCTACGACACCTTCACCCAGTTACGCCAAGAATAAATTTAAGCTTTGATTCTGCTGGCTTTCTTTCTATTGAGGTAAGAATATATTATTTAGGATGGCATGATCACCATCTTGCCTTTGTAACTGTCTATGGAGATTCTCAGTCATTCAGATCGTAGTTGTCCCAAAGGTAGCTTTTTCCAAGAGGCAACTGGACTTTCTGTTTTTTTTTCTTTGAAGAGGTTTCGCTTCTCATCCCAGAAGCTTCTTCAGCTCTGACTGGAGGGTGGGGAATGGAAGGATTTATACTCCTTGCAGACAGCTGGTCATTTGCATCCTTTTAGCAGGTCAAGGTCCCCTGGAGATCTGCTGAGATTTAAATTTATTTTTGTCTGAAAGAGATTCTGGAACAGTTTTGGAAATCTTTGCCGATGTAGAAGGACAGGCAGAGCGTGGAGACGGAGTCAAGAGAGGAATCAGCTTGGAATCCTTACATTCCCACAAGCTAAGCCCAACCCTTTTTGAATTCTCTTAACTCTTATCTAGTGCCCATTTAACGCTGACCGTTAGTTGGCTAGATTTCTTGTGTATAGGCATGAGCAATAAATCTTCTTAACTGGAACTTGATGTGCGGTCCTTATTCTTCCCATCTGACAGCAAGGCAGGTGAGACGATCGAAAGACAAGATATACTGTATATTGAAACCTACCTGTTTTTCTACCTAGCATCCATCTATTTTCCCTATTTGCCTTAATCGGTTTTCTAAAAACTCACAATACGACGAAGCAAATGCGTTGGGAACCCTCGTATTCAAGGAAGGCAATAAAGAACGACAGGAGATGAAGATTTGTCAGAAATCCTTTTATTTTAATATCGTTTATGGAGCTTCTCTTCACTTGAGAAAGGATTGGCCAAGAGTCATGAGGAATAAAAATTGGTGGGCGTCGTCTTCTCTTTTCGGTCCTCTATTTGAAGAATCTACATTCCCTCTGGCTAACGAAATTCAACAACAATAACACCAAAAAAAAATGTACAAGTTCACCCTGAGGCTTATGGAACAAGGCTGAGCTGGCAAAACCAGGGCTGAGCATGGGAGCTACAAGGAGTCCCGTCCGTCTCTAAATGAGAGCATTCGCTTTCTTCATTTTTTTTTTCCACCAGTAAAACCAGTGTTGTTGTTTTTTTTAATAGAAAGGTTGCGATGCATCGTCTTCAAGACCTACTTCTCCAATACGGCATGATCAGAAAGCTGAAGCTGCAGCTTTGTAGCTCTACGGATCCCGATAATAGATAAAAATGACTCACTAGCATTGGGCAAGGTTATGCAGCTTTGCAAAAGAAAACCCACCTGGGCCTGGTTGCAAAAAAAAGGTGACATCTACAACTGTAAGAGATTATGCAAATCAGGCCGGATACTATGAATACGTGGAGTGGGATGTAATTGGATTCTATGCCAAATTCTCGATGTGATACATTTTATAATAGAATAACAGAGTTGGAAGGGACCTTTTTTTTTTTTTTTTTTTTAATTATTAAAATTAAATTTATATACCGCCCCATTCCAAGGACTCGGGGCGGTTCACAACTTAAAAAC
>JANHFL010004828.1:291146-332677 GCA_032468155.1 Oxyrhabdium leporinum
GGGACAATCATAACCTGGATGACTGAGAATCTCCATAGACAATTGTTTGGAATATGAATGCTTAACCAAACAAATCAATGTTCAGTTACTAGAGTTGGGTTGTTCTTTGGATAAAAATTCAATATCTGGAGCAATTTTGTTACCTGTTAGTGTAGTTCTCTTCTATTACTTAGCCTATTTCCCCACTTGTTTTTTTTGCTGTATTGAAAGGAAAAGTTCTCTTATAAAGATATGTTGTTGCAAATGGTATACTCAGTGCTAAAGAGGCAATTTCAGTACATCAATTTTAAAAGCTCTTGCCTGCAATTAATATGTTCTACATTAGGAAATATTGTTTGCAATGCAAAATCAGCTAGTTTTAATTTCTCAAAACTTATGCTATAAAAAGCAGCAACAATATCAGCAGCCTTGGCATTTGTTAGCTTTTTCTATTATTTTCCCTTTTCTGTACTGTTTGCAATTGTAGCAGTTTGTAACCAGTTATTCATATCTGGAAAAAATATCCATATCATATACATATTTATGGACCTCATAAAAAACCTATATAAAACTGATATGCATGCGCTGAAGGGTACATATCTCTAATCTGTCTTGACGACATGATTTTTTCCCCATTTTGAATGTTTGGCCAAAGCCACTTGAGCATCCAATGTCCTCCTGCCAGCTTTCCTTTGACTGATATGATTCCCAGAGGAAATCCAAAGCTAAAGAGATTTGAAACACATGTGCAATTCTTTATTAATTCCCACTTGTGTTAATGAAGCTTACTTCTAAGTAGGTGTATAGAGGAAGACATCTTATTAAACGGATCTCTTGGAGACACCCACGCATAAACATAAATACTGTCTGCAGTGTGAAGTGAAGGAAATATTCCCCTCAATTGCTCTTAAAAGTTAGAATGTTTGCTGGAGTTTGGGAACAGACAAGGAGTTGTGTTTTGTGTTTATGTATGTGGCAACAGAAAGGCAGCCAATAGCCTCCTGCTTGGATGCTTGCAAATGCTGCTGATATATAGCAAGTGAGAGAGGAAGAGCAATCTCAAGGTAAGAGCAGATGGCTTGCTGTGTTTGAGGTTGTTGGATTCTTTTGGTTTGTTTGTTTAATCCCTCATCGAGAGGTTTCCTTGTTTGTTTAATCCCTCATCGAGAGGTTAGTCCTAAAGACTCCCTTCAAGTCTTTGGGGAATCCTAGGGTTCCATGGAACAAAGTTTGAAAACTAATACTCTATAACATGCATGATTAACAAACAACACAGAATTTCTACCTATTTGGACATATTGTTCAGTTCCGAAATATTGCTTCTCAGTATTGGAACTACAATGTAAACAATATATCACAGATTTATATAAGAGCACTCGTACATCAGTGGTTTTATTTTCAATCCCTTTTTTGTGATTCCTAGTAACATACTGGGATAAGAATGGTCATTTTATTGAACTGTCATTTTATTGAATATGATGCAGAGTAAAAATAAATGAGCCATTTTTGTAACTTCTTTTCCATATGTTGCATTAAATTATACTTACTGGCTCAAATCTTATTCACCCAGTTTGGAAATATGCCTTTATAGTGCTCTTCATGGTTGATTTCAAATGCAGCACTAGAATAATTTGATGTCGTTAAAAAACCTAACTAATTCATGTTCACCCTAATGTCAGATAATTTATAAGCAAATTAAAAAGTATTGGTTCCAATTTAGATATTTATGAATCTAAAGAAATTGTACTATGCAAATTATACTTTGTGATTTGGAAAACAGTTAAGTGTGTTCTCCAAATCAAGGCCCTAGTATGTGTAAGTTAATTTATCTCTAATGACATGATGCACTGATATAAACTGTGTTTTGCAACATGTCAGAAATAGCAGTGTCCCATCGCTGGTTATATAGTTAAATATTTTGCAAATTGCAGAGGGTAGTTTGCAAATAAAACTACTCCAGTTGTTAGCAAAAAGATCCACTGTCGATCTACAGACTACAGCAAACCGGGGTACTTTAGGAAGTTGGCAATTGTTAATTCCTGAACAATTCACTATTGAGAATTACATGAGCAGTTCATGCTTGTAAGCACTCTTCCATTATAAACTTCTCATTGTATATCTGAATCTATATTGTATTCTCATTAGAGTCCTAGAAATATTTCATGCTGCTGATTTTCCCATTACATTTAGAAACTTCATATAGGCCAAAAATATGTCAATTTTGGGAGAAGAACACTATGTGGGAGTTGAATTTCTAAATAGGCATATAGAGAGCCATAGAAATAGCACTGAAGCAAATATTCAGAAACAGTTACGTAACAGAGGAGCAAAACATTCCTTAAACCTAGAAATGCTGGTAATATTAAGAAAGAGACCAAAGTTTCAGCCTTCCTGACTCACTGTGATATAACAAGGAGAGGAAGAAATGCATAATCAGATGTGCAGGATTCTGTTATTATTATCTCAATAAAGTGTAGGTCTAATCTTCCTCAGAGTCAGTTTCCTGATCTGGTCTACCTCAAAGGGTTGACAGGCTAGTATTTGGAACTTTAATAATGAGAAGAAACATATAAGTTTGTTTACATTCAATTATCAAAAAGCATACTCCAATATTCTGAAAACCATTTTAGCACTGCATTTATTGATTAATTTGGTTCGAGAGCAACCTGACTGTAGAACAACCTTGTACAGCTCATTTTTTTTTATTAAAATAAAAATAACGACTTATATGTCCAGACAAACCACACCTTAAACAAGCAATCAGGGGTGCTACATATAAAAAACCGTAAGGCCTAGGAGAACAGTTAGATTTTTAAGAACTTCTGGAACATTATTAGGGCAGTTTTACATGGAAATCTGGGAAAATATCTTTTCACAAAACATTGGAATGGAATAATGCCATTCAGATGGCATTATTTAATTAAGTGGATCTGGAATCCTCTAGCCCTGCCCAATCTTACCATGGGAAAGAAATCCTAGGAATTAGATGGCACTTCCAATAACATAGCTCTATGTCATGACGAGATTTTTGGGGGTTAAGAGCAGTTTGAACTATAAAATAGATTGCAGTTCCCAAACTAATTCTGAATCTGTCTAATGTGCATTAAAATAATTTGTCTAGACAAGTAATAGCATGTGCAGGATGACATAATCTTGAAAAATGCCATACCTTTGTATAACTACATTATTGCAGTTTGCTGCTAAGCTGCTGCTTGGAGATCTACAGACATAAACTGCTTTAACACAAAAGAACATGATAGAAAAGATAAAGTTAATATTTTGGTTTGGCTGAAGTAACTAACAATTTAGTATTTAAACTGATAAAGTGGTAATTTATTCAAACAAAGTTGCTGTTATTAAATCTGCCATATAAATCTATAAAAAAATTCTATAAAAAAGAAAAATGGAAATTTATTTACAACAAATACAACTATTTAAAATAACACTCTTGCTCTATATAATGTTATGTACATCATTAAAGCTGTTTGTTGCCCAAAAACTCATACCTGAATAATTTCAGATTAGAATGAGAATCGATTATTCTAGATTTACTGTTATTAACCTAGTATCTGTTGACTATCTCAAATTATCTGTGGGGCAAAAGAAAAAAAAATCTGAATGTTCAGTGCTAGATGTTAAGAATACTTTAGTTAATTTCCTGATCAATAAGGGAAATATTTGGGGAGAAAAACTTTTTGTTGCCTTTTAAGATTGCCTCTCAGGTTTTTTTAGTTCTTTAAGTCATCTAATATTCAAAGCACATTCAGTCAGTATTATGATGGTGTAAGCAAAAATCAGCCTTTTCCAAGATGATGCGTTTCAAATGAGCTGAACCAGTGGTGAGATTCAAATAATTTAAGAACCTGTTCGCTCAGGGTCAGGTTGGCTGTTGTAAGAAGCATGGTCTAACCTGACCCTGGGCGAACCAGTTGTTAAAGTACCCCCCACTTTGCTATCAAAGTGGATCCTGGGCAATGTGCTGCAATGGAGAAACGGGCATCAGAGCAGCCAGCATGAGGGAAGGAGGAGGAGCAGGGAGAAGAAAAAGGGAAAGCAGCTTTCTCCTTCCCTTGTGCTGGCCACTCCCTTTCCCATTTCTCCACTGCAGAGCAGCACCCAGGATCCGCTTTGAGAGCGGGGGGGGGGGATGGGTAATTTAACAACCAGTTCAACCGAACCAGTGCGAACCGGCTGAATCCCACCACTGAGGTGGACTACAATTCTTAGTTGCAGTCCAATACACCTATAGGATGCCAGCCTTGAGGATTACTGATTAGACTGTTCTTCCATTTGAACCTGCCTGAGTCTTAACACTGGGGGCAAAAACCCTACTTGGATTTGTCATTAAACAATATCTGACAGAATTGCTTTTTGACAACACTGATTTTTTTATATGATAGCTTAAAACTTGGATAGCAAGATGGGTGGCATATACATTTAATAAATAAATAAATGAGAACAATTCTTTTTAAAATAATCTGTATATATAATTACAATAAAATAATAAGAATTATAAAATTTGGAAGCATCAAATCAGTATTTAAAGAAAGCGAGAGCAGTTTCTGTAATAAATTATATATATATGTCCAAAGGGGGAAGAAGAAGTGGTTAACATTCTTCCAATTGTCAGGCACAGATGCAATCTTCCCATGTTAAAGAAGTTATTCCACAAATATGCCAGATTCATATGTTAATATGTATACAGTTACCATATCTACAAACCAGTCACTGTTAATATTTTATTCAATACTTAGAATGTAGCTGATACAGAAATGTAGTCCAAGATGACATAATTTTAAGAAATATATGGTATCTTGGACTAAAAGTTTTGATAACTCCAAAAAATATTACTCTTAAACATGTTGCTGGGATGGATGCCAATAATCTCTGGCAAGACAATATTTTTCTCATAGGAAACAGTAATTAAACTAGTCTCAGTTTGTAAAAATAACTTTCCTGTACCATAAAAATAGACAGGGAAAAAGCACATTCTGCTAAATATTAATGCAAGTATGTTTCCAGAATCAGAGCAACTCAGATAATAATGCCAAATTGTTAGATATCAGTATGTCTTGAACTTGGCCCCAATTACTTTTACAAGTTTTTGTCAGCTTAATTGTAGCTACAGTGCATTACCAAGCACTCTAACAAAATCAGTTTAAAATGTAGGATTGCATTTTATATATTAAACCTGTTTTAGCCTTAATTATTTTAACTTTAATATTAAATATTATGGCTTACTTTTTCTATGAACCTAGCCTGTTCTATTAGCTTGCAGTTTGGTGTATTGTGCAAGCTCTAGAAAATAAATTAAGGTAGTAACCAAATCAAGTACATGGATATACCTAGCCTATCAAGTTCATGATGAGACGAGTTAATAAAATACACTACAAGTATCCAAGAAGCTGCTAATCAATGATTTCCTTTAAATACTGTAGCTTCTATCCATAGAAACATATAGGAACAATACAAAACCTCGTATGACGAATAAAAATGCATGGCCTTGAAATTTTTAGGGAATTAAATAATATGGAATTGTTAATAAAATATTTGTTCATGAAATAATAAAAATAATCTTCAAGCAAAACATTGGTTCTCTAGTTAAACTAGAAAAAAAAGCCACAATATTTTTGCTGACTGGGGTTCGGGAGTCTCTATAGATTTTAACATTTTCAACAAAGTGTTTTACACACACACACACACACACACACACTTCTTTCTGCAATTTCTTGTACCATGAAAAATTGGTTCTACATTATTGTTGCTACTGTTATACTTTTCTGCCTGATAAAATTATCTGAGTGGTTTACAAAGGTATTTAAACTGTTAATAACAATAACATATTAACATTGATTATTAAAAACCATATGAAGCAAATATTACTAAAATATAATGTCAGTGAAATGAAGAAGCTTAAAGTAAAAACTAACTACAAAACCATTTGGAAGCAGCAGGGCAATGGCTTAGGTTAGCACTGAAGAAAGAGAAACAGGTGAGCTAATTTTGAATGGGACATCATTCCATAGGTATGGTCCCACTGTTAGGAAAATACACTTCCACATATACATCCGCTAATTCCATATATAGCCCTTTAATGGAGGTAGCAAGATCTTGTGCACATTTCAAATGTAAATAGGCAAAAATGATTTAATTAAAAAGAATGGTTTTCTGATTTCACAAATGTGTATTTGGAAAATTTCTTAGAACTAAGTTTTCTATAACTAAGCATTTGTATGGATCTCTTTAAAAAACATTTTTATTAGGTTATAGAATAAAATACAAAAATATGAAAGCAAATAATAGGACACAATGGGGAAAAGGGGAAAGAAAAGTGAGGAGGGGAGGAAGAAATGAATAAAAAAGTATTGACTTCCGACTCTCTCTGTTCCCATCCATTGGTATGGATCTCTTAAGCAGCATATATGCTATAAAATTCTATACATAATTTACATGATTAGCACTATCAGACTAGCACTGTTAGATTAGATTAGCACTGTTATATTAACACTGTTTTACTTGCACTAGCACTGTTAGACTAGCACCATTAGACTAACACTGATGATGTTACCTAGTTTGGGTAATGAAACATCTGCAAGAAAACAGCCAAGCTCAGAGAGCACCAAGGACCTCTCATTTTAACCCTGACCTACAAATATTCTCCTTTATTGGTAATTTATGTTATCCTTGAAGCAAATACATACTTATCTTGATTGATGTGTAATAGCGTGGACTTTATGGTGAAGATGTTACATATTTAATTTCAGAGAAAAGGAATTAATGCAAATTATATTACCCAAACCTAACTTTTAAGTTAGCTTACATTTGTTAGCTTACATTTGTGCTATTTAATTGAGTAAAAGACACAATCCATGTAACTGTTTAAACATATATTATCATCTACTGGTAGTCCTCTACTTATAACTACAATTGAGCCCAAAATTTGTTGCTAAGTGAGACAGTTGTTAAGTGAATTTTGCCCTGTTTTATGACTTTTCTTGTCACAATTGTTAATTGAATCACTGCAATTGTTAAGTTAGTAACCCGGTTGTTAAATGAATCTGGCTTCCCCATTGACTTTAATTGTCAGATGGTCGCAAAAGGTGTTCACATGATCCAGGGACACTGCAACCATTGTAAATATGAACAAATTGCCAAGCATCCAAATTTTGATTATGTGACCATGGGGATGCTGCAATGGTCATAACTGTGAAAAATGATCATAAGTCACTTTTTTCAGTGATGTTGTAACTTTGAACAGTCATTAAATGAACTGTTTTGAATCGAGGACTATCTGTATAAATTTTGTATATATACCAAAGCAATTGTTCAATTCGTTAATTGATATTTAAATCTAATTTTGCAGAAATTTAGGTAAAATAAAGAATATTAACTCTTATACCCCAATATTATATTAATCATTGAAAGAAGCTCTTAATTTCACTAATGCAAGAATCATTGTGATTTCATTAAAAAGGTCTTTAATAGTGTGGAAGTAAAATACATTCAAATACTAAAACATTTACTAGATAAATTAAGCATTATGATAGTATGTTCATAATTATATATTAAGATTTACAAATATATTATAGAATTGAGCAGTAGCATAATTAACACTATACCTTGATTTCTTCTATCTCATCTGGCACTATCTTGTATGCAGATACAGTTCCACCTAATCTGAAATTTGGAGAAGAAAATATTCTCAAAACCAGTAGCACATCAGTCAACATATGAAGAAATAAATATGTTAATATTAACAACAAAAACAATCTTTGTGATTAACATCTAGGATGAAACTTGGCTGGCCAAGGAATTATGCATAGCAGCAAGAGCATACAACATCTTGAAGAAAATAAGTCAGGCTTATATGTTACCAGATGTAGTGGGTGTTTGCTCACAGAAAGGTTTAATGTGGATCTCACTACAATTAGGTTTGAAAAGTTGAATATATATTTGCTGAATTGCTTATTTGCATATTACAAATGTTTCTTTACCATTTTCTTTTTGACATGTGCAAGCAGCAGATGTTAATAAATAGTACAAGCAGCTTGAGTATTATTTAAGTCTTATGTGTGAAAATACATTGTTTGCCATTCCATTATAACAATATCAAAAAATGGAGGCTCAATTGTAACATATTAATATTACTAATAATACTTGAGTAGAATTCAAATACCACAGTATGTCTCGAATGTCATGCCTTCTATTTAAGAGGTCTTCCATATTTACTCCATAGAAGATTCATATTCAGATTGTTTGCCCAACTATGGCAATTAATCACTGTATCCCTTCTGTACCTTCTTGGTCAAAATCTAGAACTATTCCATGAACCTTGAAGACTTAAAGAGTAACTTGCCTATGCCTCAGACACACAGTAACACGAGACTTTTGAAGTACTTATGGATATTTTAAGAGTTATAGCCAGCATCACATATACTGAAAAAGTTACAAGATCTGTTCTAGTATATCACATTAAAATTGTAAAGAGACTTGTTTTTCAGAATACTATGCAATAGCTCCAAAATACTATTAACCCATTGTTTATAACTTCTAGTAAGGCTATGCTTGTCTTACCTGGGCATACTCCCTATACACTAAGTAATTTGCTCCTGGAGTGCTATAGCTTCATCCAGTTCACATGGCAACCATCTCTAGTTCTAAGAAACACTTTGTGTTCTCCGAATCAATTCTTGTTAAGTCTTCTTAGAGGTCTTATTCATATAATTTTCTATATGCTGAACAAGTTGAAGTCTTTCAAATCAAATCCTTATTCTTGCTACTTATTTTGAGTGAGTCACACATAATCCAAGTTAATACATTTCTTCATATCTTCACTTAAATACATAACCAAGATACACCTACCCACCCCTTAAATATATATGATAAATACATAAAGTAAAGGTAAGGTCTAATGAGCTTTGGAATCTGCTGAATAAGGATATGCCATTGATAATTATGGTTGAGGAGTCAAAGGCTAGATAGACTGGGGTAGTTCTGTCAGTGGGATATGTAGCGGAAAGGAATGAAAAGAAAATGAAAGTGACAGATTGAGGGAAAGAGAGAAAATGCCTTTAGCAAAATGGGATTATGATTCCATTGTAAGAAATTTGTTCAAGTATTGTGCTACTGTTTCCCCCCGAAAATACGACGAATCCTGAAAACAAGCCCGAGCCTGATTTTTTGGGAATGGGCCTAATATAATACCCTACCCCAAAAATAAGCCCGAGTGAAGGGGGTGGTGGCGGCCAGCACAGGATGCAGCCCTTCCCTTTCCCGGTCACCTCATGGAGGCTCGGCCCCTTAATCGCAGCCCTGCGGATCAGCTGAGCCAGCAAGGGCCGGGAGATGCCTCTCATTCTGTCCCTCTGGGCACCTGGAGGCGTTTCTGGTGCACTCTTGCCAGCCCCGGCCCTTCTAACGCCATGCTTATAGGAAAATCCACCCCGCTCAACACGTTTTGATTTTGCTTTCTGTGAGGCTTTGTGCCAAGAAAGGTCTATGCTGTCACTTTACCTTCTTCCCCCCACTCCTCCAGCTGTCCATCTCAGCTTTCACAGGATAGCAAGGCTGGAGGCTTTGGAGCGAGCATTTTTGGGATGTGCGTATGTGCAGGGCTCCCCAAGTAAAGAATGATCGGCAGGAAAATGGGGGGCATTGCGAGGTAGATGCAGAGTCGCTGCAGGCGAGGCAGACACTGAAAGCGACTAGGGCGGTCCCATGTCTGCCTTACACAGCTGTCAAGAGAGTTGCAGCACCTGCCAGAGCCTGAAGAGCGACAGGGTCAGTGTAGCTATAAGCCCAATGCCTGCAGCACCGAATAGGCATGCAGGCCGGTGCTCAGCAGCCGAAAGGTGGTGGCAGGCAAGGCAGCAGAGGTGGCATGGCTCCACCAGGGGCCACTCGTGAAGGGGCCTTGGCAGGCTGGCAGCGCTCCAGTGTTAGATCTGGGACAACTCACCGCACATCAGGCAGGAGCAGCCAGGAGGGCAAAAAAACCCCCACGAGGCCAGCAGCAGGATGGGCAGCCACGGCCAGCACAGTGCCTGCCATGGCCAAGAAGTGCCCCAGCAGTAGCTGGGCCAGCAGGCAGGATGGCTGAGGCCGGGGCGTGCCGAGAGCTAAGCCTGTTGCAGCTGCAGGCAAGCACACAGTGGGACAGAGAGGGCAGGGCCAGCAGAAGCTGTGCTCACACTCCCATCGGCCCCCATACTCACCACCTGCTGCACATAAAAAAAAAAGACCTCCCCGAAAATAAGCCCAAGTGCTTATTTTCAAGCCCAAAAGAAAATAAGATTGGGTCTTATTTTCAGGGAAACACAGTATGAGGATTGTAGCCCATCTTTGCTTTGTAATCCTTTTCTTGCTAAGTTAACCTTTTGTGGGCCTCAGGTGATTGTCTCCTGCAAGCTTATGTGATTATTTATTAGATTTTTATTTCATTTTACTTCTGATCAACTCAAAGCAGCATGCATTATCTAGTGCTTCTGCCTTTTATTTTGCTCACCACAGGGGAGATGATTTGGATTGGATTGAGAGAGAATGATTGGGCCAAAATCATCCAACTGGTTTTTATGTTCAAAAGAGGACCAGAATTCATGGTTTATCTGTTTCTAGTCCAGATCCTTGTCACTACATCATACTGGCTCTCAAAGCTGCACTTGAGGCTTCATCATTTTTCATATTTTACTAATGAACTGTGTACAATATTATAGATGTTAATACTGAGTTACACAGACTACCAGAGGGCAGGCACCAGATGACCAGTTTCATCCATTTTGGAAATGTTAGGTAGTCAGATGTTATTCTATGAGATTCAAACAGTCTATCGTGAATTCAACTCAAGGAACTGTAGTTTAGATGGCTATACACAGCGCATTGGTAGATTTATTTATGTATTTATTTGATTTACAGAACTGCCCATCTCACAGCAGTGATTCTGGGTCATGTACAAAGATTCAGACCACCATAACAATGTAAGGCCATGACAGCTTATAAAAAGTAAACTTCCAACCCAAAAAGTCACATTACCAACAGAGCTGATCTAATTGCCTGGCCCGCACCCCTGGGAAACAGCCAAGCCTTCAAAGACATATGGATCTCTAGGGGAATGCAGTTCCATAGGGCAGGCACAACTCAAAGATTCAACAATATGACCAAGATGACAGGACCTGGAGCATGCCTTCGTTGCTGGACCTGGTGCAGTTGGCAGAAACAATGGGTGACAGGCTGTCCTGCCAATAGGCTGATCCTTTGCCACGTGGACCTCTTTAGGTGGTATCCAGCATCTTCAATTAGATCTAGAAGATTATGAGGAGCCAGTGCATCTTGACTGATGGTACCAAAGGCAACTCGGGGATCAAGGCCAGGACAGATACCTTATCCCCATTTTGAGCCTGCCAATGGAAATACTTAAGAAAGTCTCTTATCAATGCTCAATCAAGCTAAACCCTTTGTCTTCCTCTAAAAGCATTCTAGGCATTTCTTATTCTGTTTCATTATCAGACTTCCTCTGAAAATCAGGGAAGATCCGCATGCATAGGTAATTCATCACAAGCAGGATCCAGTCCAAGGACAAAAATCACTCTCTTATTTCTAAACAGTTACATTAACACTTTACAACAAATAATAAATATATGAATATTTGATTGATCTTTATATAGAAGTAATGATAAATGAATAATAATTATTATAGGAATTCCAGTAAACCAAATAAATAACCAGATAGTAGCATGGATTTTATGGGCTCTTCTGGGCAGAAGAGAGAGCTAGAGGATAAAGAAAAGAATTGAGCAGAATTTTATAACAGAAGCAATTAAACACATTTTTTGTCAATCTATGTTTGAAAACATAGACAAACTTCTTGGTAAAATGGATAGTGTGTTGTAATGAAGCTACAGAACAAGAACATGCTGCAATGAATAATTCTGAGATTAGTCTGAAGGGAGATTTAACATGACAAGCAATGATGAGAAGAAAGATATAGACGTACAAGTAGAATTGATAAGTAATTTATTCCCTAAAGAAGATGAACAGCCATTGAACCAGGAAATGGATTTGGATCCTTTTTTCTTACTGGGTATATAAAATAATTTTGTTAAGGTTTTTAAGGATTTCACTGGAGGGATAAAACAAAAGGACAAAACAAATCTGTTAAAGTTCTGAAAGATTTGTGGCTACAAAAACACATCAATGTTTTTATTTATTTAAAAACATTTAAATGTACATACTATCATCTTTAGAAAAGAAGTTATCTAGCGATATTACTCAGTTTACATACTTGTAAAACTTTAAGAGTAGTTTAAACCATCATGTATGTTGTATTTGTGCAACAAACTGAGCCACTAATTCATTTTGAAAACCTTACTAAATGAGTCACCTCAATTCAGTGTTAACAGTCTAAAAATAACTTCATCCAGCTTTACTGTTGTCATTTGCACAAGCCCTCAGATATAACTTCAATTAAAATAAATCTTCCCTTGGTTCATATTATTTAAGGACATTATTACTAACCCAAAAAATGAAAAGAGTTTTCCTCCTGAAGCATAAATAGGGCTTGGGGATTTTTTTGAATTTGAAGACGAAACGCTGCTTTGGATTTTGAGGGCACGTTCAATCTATTTGCAACTCCTTAAATCAACTGTATCTATTTTCCTGAACAAAGACAAGTTTAATTCAAAGATCAAGTTTAATTCAAGGACTTTTAGATACATTTTTGGATGTGTGCTTGTGTGTATGTGTACCTAATCATTCTGAATCACCTTTAGACTTCGAATCCAAAGAACTGCACAGCTCTAATGCATATAAACCTTATTTTTCCCAGATGTATTTTGTATATGGCACAATCTCTTGTCTATCGTATTTAAAGAAAATTAATTTTTGAAAAGTTGGATTAACTCAGAATGTTTCAACAATTAACTTAGCTCAAACATCTCAGCCTTATGGAAGATTAGGTGGAGGGTCAAGTACCTAAACAGCAATTATTTCATCAGTACAGTACACAATGCTCAGTTAACAACCATAACAAAGGCTATCTTTGATGTAAAGAACCAGGAAATTAGCGTAGAAAAGTATTAAAAGGGCAGTGGGAATTACTAAAGGACTTCATGATGGCTTTTGCAATCAAATTTAGCAATCTCTAATTGCTTCATGGTCTGATTGAGGACACAGAGCTGCCACTGATCTAAATATGAAGATGCATCTTATCACAGGAAATGGAGAGAATATTTTCAAGAAAGAAAAAAATAGACATACTGACAACCATGACTGTCTTAACCACTAGTGAACTGTGTTTATACCTGAAATAGCCATTTGGGAGTCTTCATAATCAGCAGAATTGACAGAAAAATGAGTAGGAGAGACTCTATCGTGAGTGGTAAAGACATAAGGTTTCTAGCAAAGTTCTGCCAATGCTCATCCTGGAACAAAAACTTTTGCACTTCAAAGATAATTTTGTTTACTGGTAGTCCTCGATTTATAACTATAATGGAACCTGGAATTTCAATTGTAAGTCATGATAGTTATAAGTTGAAGCACCCACATCACCAGATCTGATTTTACATTTTTTTGCAGTGATCTTTAAGCATATGCTGCTTTCATTAAGTGAACGTCACGGTCATTAAGCAAATTAATGTAATTTTATGGGTGAAAAGGCTGCAAACTATCAATAAAGCTATAAAGATGAGCTGGTTGCCAGCCACCCAAAATGTAACTGTGTGACTGTGAGGATATGTGCAGCCCTGGGAAGTCTGGAACTGGGTCATATGAAGATTTGGAGAAAGTCCATTATAACTTTGAATGGTCACTAAGCGAATCATCATTAAGTGAAGACCGCCAGTAACGAACTTGCTGAAATGCTGGCAATCATAGGAGGCCAGTCTGCAACCAAAACGCAAGCCAGACTGGAAACAAAATGCACCACTGTCTTTGAATTCTTCAATCCCAGGGGATGCCAAGGATAATGTTGGAGTGCATTTAGGTTTCTCTGCAAATATAGAAAATGGTTGCAATGTTGTTCTACGCCACCTATAGAAATATAGGTTCCGTTTTATTAAAAAAAGATTTTAAAAGATTGGCTCAAAAAAACTGAGCACCTTGTAGTCAACAAGAAATTCCAAAAAGCTAAAGTATCAGCCAGCCCTTTCTTGAATCCAATAAAATTTGAACATTACAAGAATTATAATTTGGGCTATATCTGTTATCAAAATATGAGCAGCAAGTGAGATCAAGATAAATGGCATGCTTCAAGAGGCATGATGAGAAAAAAATAGGTTGGATACAACTTAGGAGAAAAATTTGTCAAATTTGTCAATTTGAAGGAATCTTATTTGCAGTCTTGAGAAGGATACCATAATTGCAGCTTTGAGAAGGACACGCTATACAGCCTCAAACAAAAGAGGATCTTTTAACACACTTTATCTAACTTTGGTGGTCCAAATGGATAACCTGTTGTGGAGCAACCCCCCACCTCCAACATTGAATTGAATCAAACCAAACTCCAATGAATTGGAAACACTATTCACACAACAGAATTGAGGCCTAAGTGAGACGAAAGATTGAAGATTTTCTATACAGGCAGTCCTCAACTTAGCAATAGTTCACTTAGTGATTGTTCAAAGTTACCAAGGCATTGAAAAAAGTGACAATTTTTACGACCATTTTTCACACTTATGACTGTTGCAGCATCCCCAGAGCCATTCAGATACTTGGCAACTGACTAATATTTATGACAGCTGCAGCCTGATCATCTTTTATGACCTTCTGACAAACAAGTAAATGGGGAAGTCAGATTATAACAACTGTGTTACTAACTTAATTTCAGTGATTCACTTAACAATGGGGTCAAGAAAAGTTGTAAAATGGGGTAAAACTCAAAAACTGTCTTGCTTAGCAACAGAAATTTTGGGTTCAATTGTTGTTTGTAAGTCGAGGACTATCTGTATAGTGATACCCCCCCACACAAAAAAAATCTCACCAAAAATAAAAAATGGAAGATGAGAGAGGGTAAGTATAAGCTAATTATCTATGTAAAGCTAAAGTTGTATCCTTGATATCTTTTAGCTCTGTGAAGTAGCCCAGATAAGAAACACAACCAGTGTTTCTTTATGTACCATTATCTTTATTGTAAGGTTACATTAATAGAAATTCTCAAGAATGAAAGTATTTTCCCCTCCTTTCCTTTTACTCTCCGGAAAACTAGGAAGGTTTTTTTTTTCTGAAACATTTCTCACACCCTCCCTCTTTTTGTGGGCTGAGGTATCTCTGACATGCCAGTTATCCAGTTATCAGCTCTTGTCTCCTGCGTCTCAAGGTCATTCCCACATACAATTACAATGTCGCAGGGTAAAAGGTGACACACAGAGACCACGCATTAGTGCTTAAAAGGAAAACTCTCTGAAACTTTAATCCCAAGAAAGCATTTGTGCTGTACACAGAATATGAAAAAAGGCTTTCATATATATGTGTATGTACTGTATATACATATAATATGAAAAAATCTTTTAGGCAGATTGGTTGTGCACTATTCTTTTTGCAATTATGGGGATTTGATCTGGAGTGTTAGGCCATTAAATTGCCCCCAGTTGAAGATACTCAAACCCAGGATAGATCATAAACTGCTATCTTTTTTGTAGACAACAGAGAATTTGATATAAAACCCTGCATCCACAGACGAGAAAGGACAGATTATGTGACACTTTTTTGAAATACTTTTCAGACATCACTGTTCAGAAGAGAAATAATTGATCTATCTATGGACAATACCCACAGCACAGTTGCTGAAGAGTAGTTAATTAGATCTTTGGAAAGGAGAAAGTTATTAGGACAGATTTTATTTCTGCAGGCTCCATCAGATTTAATAAAGAACAGTATTTGAACCTGGACTACTTTTTCAACTGGAGTAACACCAACACTATTTGCCATTAGTGAAGCCAGTAAGAGGGAATCAAAATCATTAATTACAAAAAGGCTACAAATTTAGTTTTAAAAGGGGATCTATTTGTGTGGAAGACATTGTTACTTTCATGGTGACCATCGGTTTTTCATTGACCACCATGTCTACAGGAAAAGAGTAGAAAATAAACAGTAATACCTATGGAACTGGGATGGAGTAAAATTGTAAACTGTAAGGAACAGAAATGTCTTAAATCTCAGCATCTGCTGTGAGCATATTTTACTCCAAAATAAGCATTCTAAGTTTAGCTTTGGGATTAAATGCAGAAATCCTGAATTCTCCTTGCTTAATTCTTTTGCTAAGTACAAATGATCTTCTGGAAGACCTCAACATTTCTTTACAACATTTCTTAGATCTTAATAGGACATTCTCACCGGAAAAGTTCTTATTTTTCCTAAAGCATAATATTGCATCAAGATTGCTGAGTTTATTAAAAAAAAATATGTCTTACACATAGTCCTTTAGGGTCAAAGAAGATACAGTATTGTGCAGTTCATTTGTGGACACAAAGGTGGCTCTGCAGTCCCAGTCTGGAATCACAGACTCTAGCACAATGGAAATCCATTAGAAATCCATTGTTATAATAAATATGGGTCTTATTCTGTGATGCCACTCACAGTTTTCTATCAGTTTTTGGCAGTGCCTATCTTCAAAGCCAGTGAAGGTTCTGTAGCACAAGGTTGACCAGTGGGTTCTCTCAGCAGTCGCGGCTTTTAATTCTCTTAGCCAGTGTCAGAGTGGCAGAGGATTTCCTTCACAGTCGTTGTAGCACTTGCATGGATTACCAGGAAGTCTCTTCCCAGTCTCCAGAACAGAGCAAGTAAAGGCATATATAGTGGTCATCCATTCTGATGATGTGTCCCACCCACTGCATTATGGCTCTGATTATTAGGGACCCAATGCTGGTGGACTTCACACAATCCAAGACCTCCAGGTTGGAGACATGGTCTTGCTAATGAATACCAAGGATAGAACAGTGTGTGTGTGCATGTGAAATTTCTCCATTTGTTTGATGCATTGTTGATCCAGAGTCCATAGTTCACAATCACAATTCTGTAGATTTTCAGCTTTGTGTAGATATAGATGTTGGGTTGATTGGACACTTAAAACACAGTTGCCCCAAAATTTGGCTAGTCTTATTGATTCTGGGGTAAATTTACTTAACAAAGTCCCATCACTCAAAATGATGCTTCCCAAGTATTGGAGTTGTTTACATTTGTCAGCTAGGTGTTGTCAATAGAGATTTTTTATTTTACAGGAGTGATATTTAGCACGGGCTGGTAAAGTACTTCAGTTTTGTTCAGGGTGCTAGTCAGGTCAAAGAGCATAGTAGTATCTGAGAATCAGTATCAACTCTAGATCACTATCTTTGCACACAGAAGCTTCTGAATCAGCTGCAGCTTCCAAATACCCTTCAAGAATAGTCCCATTGTAGAGCGTATTTCAGTAATCCAACCAAGAGATGACTAGGACGTGAGTGGCCATGCACAGGGCCTAAGGATCCAGGTAAGGGTGGAACTGATGCACAATGCAAAGTTGCATAAAGGCCCTCCTAGTGACAACTGCCATCTACTCTTTGAACAGAAATCATGTGTCCAGAGCCATTAGGCAACACTCTGCAGATGCAATAAGACTGGATAAATAGTAATGCTTCAGTTGGATTCATTCTTAGCTTTCCTCCCATGGTGCTCTAGCAATCTTTGAGGCATTTTCAGCGCTCTACAATGGGACTATTCTTGAAGGGTATTTGGAAGCTGCAGAATGCAGTGGCATGCATAGTCTTGGGAGCTCTTAGGGCTGCACATGTAACACTGTTACTGCCGAGGGTGCATTGGTTACCAGTTTACTTCTGGATCCAATTCAAGGTATTGATTTTTACCTTAAAATCCTACATGGCTTGGGAACCTCAGACAAACCCACCCAACTCTTGCAAGTGGAAGAGGCCTGCTACGAATCCCATCTGCTAATTAAAGCAGGCAGGGTCAAGAAGAAGAGCATTTTCTGCTATGGCCTGATCCCTGTCTCTGAGGTCAAGTCCAGGATGGCAGATTGAAGTCCCCCCCAGGACCATAAGCCTGGGGAACTCGACCAAGAAATCTTCCACATTGTCTTCAAACATCTGTAAGGCATTTTAATCCAGTGTTTTGTAGAACTCAACAGGAATGCAATCCTACCTTATAGTTTTATTTGAATTCGTCTGTGAGATTGTTTCTTGATCATACCAGCAGAGAGAGGCCTGGATCCAAGAGTGGCAGCTGAAGAATCTGCTATAAGACGACATCAGGGTCAAATGCTGGCAGGCTATTGAATAAGTTGGAAAAGTGTTCCGTTCAAAAAGTGGACTTTGAGGACCCAGATTGTTGGGGGCAATATGCTGACTCTGTAAAACTGCTTAGAGAGGGCTGTAAAGCACTATAAGTGGTATATAAGTCTAAGTGCTATTGCTATTGCTATTGCTATTAATCAGGCTCAACCCATCAGAGGACAACAAAGGGAGAGTATTCTGATTTAAAAGGACCATAAATTGCTTTTATAGTGCTGAATAACTGCTAGCATGCGTGTTATACCTGCTATGTCTTTCTCTGTCACCACTTGTCCTCCATTTCTTGCAGTTCCACATGTACTTTGTATTGTAGGTGTTTAAATTTAACTTTCTTTGTGATAGATGATGGATCATTCTGCCACTCTGCATAGGCCTTATTCTTGGACTGAGAGCTGCTGAGATGGCCTTGGTTTTCATCAAACCAGTCTTGATCAGTCCAGGTTTTTACTTGGAGTACTGTACAACTGTTACACAGATTGTGTGATAACATCTTTAAACTGTGTCCATTTTTCAAAACAAGTTCCTACAAGCAGTAAATTGCTGGATAATTTTTCATTAAGTACATCTTAAGAACTTTGGACTTGGCCCAGGTTGTGCAGTCTGCTGATGCTGCTGTTTATCTTTCAGGCTTTGATACCTTTTCTTCATTCAGCAACATGCAGGCATTTCAGGCTCCAATGATAGGTTTTGATTTGTTTTTCTTGATCCTTGACTGATAAGGAGATAATCTGGCCACAGTTAGCTGGCCAGATATTGTGGGGCAGGAAATGTTTAGGGAACCTCTTCTTACCCTTCTCTTTCATAGGAGGATAGAGAGTGCTATCCTAAAAAGGGCTGCCCAATCAGCCTGGGTGCTGTTGGACGTCTTCTGCTGCCCCAGGTATGAAAATGAACAACCAATGGTCCAAAAGCCACCCACGTGCAGGTTTGTGACTACAACTATCAGTGGTCATCTGCACTTGTTGCTTTGGCTGGCACACACACCCACATCACTGCTGCAGGACTCAATTAAGTTTGGAATTGAGGTGAATTGGAGATGGGTTGTAGATGAAGATGAATTGTACAACATAAACCTTTATATGATGGTAATTTAAGTCAGCCACTGTACAGGAGCAGTCCCACTCTCTTGGCAGAAAATAACTTAATCCAGCATCATGGACAATCATTGTGGATAGTGACCTCTCCTGCTGCATTAGATGATCATGATGTCTAAATGTTTGTCATGTTCTTAGTTCTCCAAAACACCTGCTGGGCCTGCTTTCTTGCTCGCTGGATTGCTGATCAGTCTCCTTAGCTCAATCTGTCAGGGCCAGGCTTTTCACATTGGGATAGACAAATCCCTTACCTTACCAACAATTGAAGTCCTGTCAACTACCCTCACCTGGTTTAGCCTATCTGCTGAGATATTTTCCCATAGTGTGGATGCTGTGTATGTTATAGCTACTTGGAGACACAGCTACTTGAGCACCAAGGGGGTACCAAAGGTGAATGTGCAGCCCTAAAATGCATGACAAGCCATTCCACACAATTAAATACAACAAAAATATTATTTCAATAAGAAACTGAATTATATTAGATAGAGCAGAAATGATTGTGCAAATCAAACTAATGAAATTTACAGTTTGTAAACTAATAAATTTAGAGATGCTTGCTCAGAAGCAAACTCACTGCAATTATCTTTTCAAATTCATTTTGAATTAAATAATAAAGAACTTTGAAATGAATATATAAATGAAATGAATATATAAATATTAATACAGGTAATATTAAAATAGTAAATGTTTGATATACTTCATTTTAATGAATTTCACTTGATATACTTCATTTTAATGAGTTCACATTCAATTGCAAAAGTTGTCTGTATACTGTATGCTTCTGTGAATGTATTATATGCCATTTGCTATTTTAAATGAGTAAAATGATGCATAAAGTCTCATTCACATCTAACAGTTTTCTTCCACGTCATTAATTTGCAAACTCAAGGATTTATTGCATGTATGTTCAACAATGCTTGCTGATTGTTTAAAAATGTGTGGCAATCATTGTTCCTCTCTATACTGGTGGTTGCAGTGACCTACTACTACTGAACTCTGGGAGACAATTCTGCACTAGTGATTAAACTCCCCAAAATTGCAAAATATTAAATTTTATTATCCTTTTTTAATATGAAAACATAACTTGATTCATAAAATCTTATTTTTTTCATGGATGCTGACACAGAAGTTGCTTGCTATTGGAAAAATGCATTCTAATAATGAATAGCTAAACACAACAGGAAATTGCATTATCTAAAACGCTAAAAAAATGAAGTGAAAAATATTTTAACCACACTGTTCAAATCTTATGGCTCCTAGAACCCAGTGAACTGTTTGGATGGCTTTTAAGTACTTATATTGCAGTTAAGGTTTTAATTCTAAAAAATTTCTAAACTCCATACAACTTGTAAATATAAATGGATTTTTAAAATGGTTCTACCATATCAAATAAGAGAAAAAAAATCACCTTTGCTTGTTTATAAAGTAGTGATTTTAGTTTGGTCCAAATGATTTAACTATGGAAGTCACTTCTTTAAACTGACAGATAGGAAGATTAATTAGATTAAAAGCAAAGCTATTCTCAATGACTTTGAAAGTCCCAGTGAGTTATCAGTTAACAACTGCGACTGGAATTTGTATCATTAAGCAATGTGGTCACAAAGCGTGATGTCACGTGACCGCAATGCTTTGCAACAGTAATCACAGCAGTCCTAGTTGTCTTTGTAAATCCAGATATGTGAGTAGGTACATGGGAAGCAGAGGATTTTCCAAGTAAGGCACTTGGGACTGCTGGAAAAGGAGAAACCCTGGGAGGTCCACCTCAGGCTACACACAACTTGGGTGTGTGTGTACTGCAATGCAGTACAAGTGCAGGGAGGCCTGGGAAAGAATACACTTCAGCTCGGGGGAGTCTTCACACAATGTGGCTCTGGGGCTGCAAGAAACCCCTGAACTGCAATGCATAGCCAGAGCCACCCGTGGATTCCTCAGCCAGTCCAACCTGGTTCAGCCTAGATGATACATGGCTGTTGTACCCCAAAAGCACCAAAAACGCAGGAAGTCCCAATAGTATGGTATAAAGTAGTTGCTTCAGGAAGTTCGGGCCACCTCAGCCCAGTCACTTTGCTGCCCTGCATCTCAAGACCCCTGCCTCCATGTGTGCAGTCAACTCAGTGACATTTATTGTCTTTTTCATCCTGCCAACGAGGCACATCCAACCTGGCCCTTTGTGATACAGCTGCTGGCCACACTAGGCTTTCTTCCTGAGGCCACTCACAGCATTTTACAAATAGTGTATGGATTTGTCCAAATCACATGTGGCATTCTCACATGACTTTGGAAGAATTCAAAGCTTCATGAGAAGGTGACACACAATTTGGACAAGTTGTACCTGATCTCTGAAAGGCCTGGCATGGCCAGCAGCTGCCTTGCAAATGGTTAGGCCAGGCATGCTTAGTCAGCAGAGGAAGCAAGAAGACACAGCAAAGGTCAATCAGTGCAGCAGAGATTGCAGAGCGCAAGGAACAGAAAGGACATAGTTGGGTGAAATAGGAAGGTGGGGGGAACTGAAGATCCTTTGAGACTGTAAGGATGGCAGGCTGCCAAGCACCCAAATTTTGATCATGAGACCATGGGGATGCTACAATGGTTATGACTTTGTGAACAGTTGTAAATCTCAGCACCATCATAATTTTGAACAGTCGCTGGATGTATAGTCATAAGTAAAGGACAACCTCTACCTGGTTAGCTAACTCATTAAACAAGAAAATTAAGATAAAAATTCTTAAAAGAAATATGCAGAACTTGAACAGAAGCTCCCATAAAACATTCATGTATTGTACAGATGAAGAAATATATTCTTTATAAGCCATATAATTTGAGATATAGTTGGTGGAGTGATGACTCCCAAAAGTATAAATCCTTATTATAATAGGGAATAGACATAGTCTTTGTTTATGAACAGTTGTTCAACAAATTTCAAAGTTACAACAGCGTTGAATGAGGGCTTAATGACTGGTTCTCAAAGTTGTGGCCATTGCAATCCTTGTGTGGTTATGAGATCAAAATGTGAGTGCTTGGCAACTGGGTTGCACTTTCAATGGTCGAGACATTCTGTGGACACACAGAGCTGTGGTGGTGCAATGGTTAGAATGCAATACTACAGGCTAACTCACTGCTCACCTCTGAATGGCTCAAGGTTGACTCAGCCTTCCATCCTTCTGTGGTCGGTAAAATGAAGGCCCAGATTGTTGAGAGCAATATGCTGACTTGTAAACTGCTTAGATTTAGAGAGGGCTCTAAAGCACTATGAAGTGGTGTATAAATCTAAGCGCTATTGCTATAATCATAATTGGTTATCTTTCCTGCTGGCTTCACACAAGCAAAATCAATAGGGAAGCAACCAGGAGGTCTCAAGTCATTCTAATAAGTTGCTCCTCCTTCCACCACTTTTTCTCTCAAGGAGCCCCCAGGAGGCAGGGCGAGTGTGGGCCAAGGCAAAGCACCTACAATCTCCACTGGCTACAGTTGCATTGCAGCACATACATCTTGCCCACCTGCACTCTGTGGAACTCACCTGCCTGACAGCCAATTTGTGAACCATCTAAGAAATGTTTGTTGTCCCCGGGATTTGCAAGTTCCTGTCAGCTTCCCCATTGATTTGCTTCTTGGAAGCCATCAGGAAGTTGCAAATCACTCATGTGAGGACTTGCTTAAGGACCCATGATTCTCACTTAACAACGGCAGCAGGGATTGCCATCACTAATTGATACAGTCCTGTGACATCACATTTTATGACCACATTATTTAGCAATGGAAATTCCAATCCCAATTGCCATTGTGGCCTGAAGAATACCTGTAGATAATAAATTCTCCCTCTTACTTCAACCCTGAAGAGAATACTTTTTCAATTGGAGATGCAATTTCAAAATAAGTGCTCCTTCGGGATGACCCAGAAAGTGTTTAGCAGTATAGCATTCAATGAAGTACCATAAAGTTATTTCATCCATCTCTTGAAACTTCACTCAACTTGGCAAGCAAAATATTTTAGAGCAATTTCTTTTCCTAAGCATGTCTTCAGTTCTGTCAATCTATTTGTTTATGGTGCAAGATCAGTCACGAAACATACATCAAATACCAGAGAACAAATGAATGAATGAATGCATGCACAAATACAGAAAGTGAAGGGGAAAAATCTGAAACAATTAATAACGTATGGAGGCACCAAATGGCATATTTAAACCATAACTCTTGATAGAAATTTTGCAACCTTCTTGGACATAACTGGAAAATGGTCACATAAAAGATGAACATTTAAATATTTTCACAATTAGTACAATGAGCTTCAGCAGTACATGTTATACAAGTTTACACTACATACACAACTGATTTTTGTAAAGGAGGCTGATATATCTACCAACTGGTTAGAACAAGAGTTGAGACAAGGTAGAAAATACCCTATGTGGAACATATTAAAAAAAATAAGTGATTGTCCAAGAGGAAAGGAATATGTGATATATAATATGTGTAATTCATATGGATATGAATAAAATACAAATGTGATTTTTAATGGACTAGAACTCAGGTCTTCTTCTAGAACAGAGGTCCCTTGTCCACAGGAGGAATTCTAATCTAGCTGGGACTTCCCTGCAGCTTCTGTTTGTACCCTGAAGTTTCTCATGAACAAAACTGATAATAGGCTCCAAAACTGACTAATGATTTCTTTCAGTGGGTTCATGTAGATGTTAAACAGAAGAAGATTATCAAGCCCTGAGTCACTCTACAAATAAAGGATTGGGGGCACAACCTCTCTCCTCCTGTTAACACCAATGGAGCCAATCGTAAAGGAAGAGAACCACTGTGAAATACCTGTGCATTTGTAAACATCCACCCATCCTGTCCTAAAGGCCGCCACCTGACTAAGAATTACTCTGACCCTAAGGCAACAGAACAAATGAGCAAAAACAAGCAAACAAAGAAACATACAAGCAAACTCCAAGCCTTCGAGTTAATTTTCAGGCACCATCTTGTTAAGAAACTTTAGTATTCAATGAATAAGCATCCAATGAATGTACTCTAAATTAAGATGCATAGAAATTAATGTTTTATAATTTCACCAGTCATTGTAACAAAATCAATAAATCAGTAACAGTCTCTGAAAGTTTGAATGTTGTCCAGGAATTTGCAAAACTTTTGACCAGAATATTTCAACATACCACCATGTCAGTAAGCATATTCCCCTCTTGGCAATAGTGCAAAGTATTGTAATTTAGGCACATTGACAAAACAATTTTTGATTGCCATCTAATATATGCATATTCTCCATGACAACAATGTACTCAATTCACATTAATCCCCAAAGCAGTACTATATTTTTATTAGCTTCAATAAACTTTCTTACTCCACTGACTAAAGAGCAAGACTAAACCTGAGGTTTCCTTCCAACAACACTAAAGGCACTCGGACACCAACTGTCAAGACAGATATAAAAATAAATATGCATGACTTAAAATTGAAAGAGGCTGGTAGAGGCCCAGAGGCTTGTCTCTAAACTTACAAGGCACATTTTATCGATGTAACCTACCCTACAACTCTTATTTGTAAGCATAAACATCTCTTCAATGGAGCAGGTTTTTTTTTTTAGCAAGGTAGCCTTTTACAATTTGTTCATTGTAAAACAACAAAGCATTAATTTTTTCCTAATGCTTATCAGAAAACATATTTAAAATTAGCAAAAAGAAAAGAACTTTAAGAGATTTGAAATGGGCTGTTAAATGAAAAACAAAGCTATTAAGCAAAGGACTTGGAAGAGAAAGGATTTTATAAGAGAAAAAACATGTTTTTGTATATTTATATGAGCAAACAAGATATCACCAATGTGACTGTTGGGAAATAGGAAGTTTTCAAACAGTGCAGGAAACTCTTCCCCCCCTCCCCCCATCCATTCTTTTAAAAACTTTTGCTGGTGATATTCTCTGGCAAAAGAGTAAGCTTTCTCCTGCAAGCTTCCCGCAAGCAAAGACTTTGCTAGTGGGAAGGTGCCAAGGAGCATAGCAGCGTCAACAGTCATATAAATTCCTTTTGGGTACCCCATTGCTTTGTGGGAAGCTGTCAGGGAACATTGAAAATGAGGATAACATGAGCATGGCTGACTTTGGCAGCATGGCAGCAATGCTGAACAGCAGCAAAACAGTGGTGCTGAAGCAGAAAAAAAAAATCCCCAAATTTCATTGCCTCGGGAATAATGGCCCCTGGCATTCCCTAAAATAGCTCTTTGAGAGATCTTTGTTGACAATGTTTTGTCCTATGATGCAGCATTTTGCCCAATTGATGGTTACAAAGTACCAAACAGACAGATATAGGTGTTTGTGTTTGTCTGTGTGTGTGTGTGTGTGCGTGCGCATGTGCATGCGTTTCAATGCCTTCTTATTCCTGCAAATATATGTAGCTGTTATATAAATTGCTGTAGGAAATATAAAGAAATAATTTCTAAAGCATTGGTGACATTAGCTTCTGAGATAGGAACATAGTAAACAGAGTTAAATGCTGTTTTTTATTTCATTTTTCTTAAATATAGAAAAATTAACATTAATGGAAATATCAAATGAAAATATATGCATTTAATAGATATAATATTTACTTTAATATATGCAGTATCTATTCAGAATAGTGTAGTGTAAAAGTGGAAGTTTTCTTTTTCATCACCTCTCACGTTGATCATTTTTTAAATAAGGAAACCTAAATTTGTAGAACTTTCATAGCATAGTTAGGTGTTTCTCCTAACATACAGTGATATATTTTCAAACTGTAAAACAACTGGATATGGCATTTTTAATTTAACTAGTAAGACAGTTGTAAAATAAACTTAAAACTACACATATTATTCTGATATTTATTTATTTAAGTTATATAGCTGCCCATCTCACTAAGGTGGCAGTGTACACTATTTATAAAACAAATGACAAAAACCCTATTATACTGTAGGAAGCCCCCTCTCAATTAAAATAGTCTTTATTCTTAATATTATGGGCTAGATGACCTACAAAGTCCCTTCCGACTCTGTTAATCTGTAAGGTAGGCAGAATATGAAACAAAAATATTAAAAACAGGCAGGATAGAATATTTCCCCTAAAGGAGAAGAGGAGAAAAAAATCTTAACAAAGGCAGAAAGCAGCCCCAGTCTTCCTGCCATAGGAAAACAGCTTTAGGCAGAAGCTTGAAGGGGAAATCGAGATTTTGTATCCATAAAGAAAGATTGAGCTAATCTATTCATATGCAAAGAGACTCCAAATAAGCAACATAATTAGGCAACCCAATGCCGACAAGATTAGCTCAGGCTAGGATTTGCATTTTCTTTTGCCTATAGAGCCAGCCATGACCCCTACATGACCCCATAGATGACAAGCAACAGCCATTAAAATAAAAAAGGGCACATTTTTACACAGGAATAGGCATCTCAATCACAAAGCCCCAAAGAATGCATAAAAATCCGTCTACTCTCAACCCCATTTTGGTCAGCCACCCCAGAAACATCAGTCACTGAAGTTTCTGGCAACCAAATAAACAGAGACTTCTTTTCCTGCAGTGTCTTTTTCCCAGCTTGGAACCAGACATATTTTACTTCCAACAATACTATATACCTAATGCCATCCCCCTCGCTAAAATGACTGAAACAACAACTAAACCACCTGCCAACAAAGCTCACTAACTTTGGAACCCAAACGTCTATGAGAACACCCCGTCTTTAACTTCTTAAGAAAAGATAACAGGGTCAGGCCCATCTAGATTTCAAGGGATGTACTGTTCCACAGAACAGGGACAGTAACATCAAAAGCTGTAGAGTATCAGGGTGATGACTTTCAGGAAAACAGGCAGGAATCATTACTGTAGAGTCGACAGTATAAGCCAAGAGGACTAAAACTTTTTTTAGTCTTGGGAAACAAATTACTATTCAGAAGAAATAAACAGGCTCCTCCTTGTTTTACTGGGATGCAAGAAGGAAGAAATACAACGCACAATCAGACTTGTAAGATACCTTTATTATCTCAATAAAATACTGTTTATCCTAGTCTTCCTGTGGAGATTGTTTCCTGATCTGATCTATCCTTAAGGGCTGACATTATGGTTGAGCCGATATTGAAACCAAAAGCTACTACTGCCTGAAGATATGTACATTCTCCAAGCATATTTTTTAAAGAATTCTTTCACTTTCTCACTTTCCAGTATTTTCTCATATATTTCAGTATGTATTTAAAACTACAATGTTGCTTATTGTTAACACTGATTTATTTCAATGTTTTATAATATATAAATATATGGATGAGGGAAAAGATTCATGACCAGCACAAAAAAACAATATATGCAGAAATCAATCTGTTCAGTACCTGAATATATCTCATGTTTAACTCTGAGGACTGAAGCAAAGAAATCTAGGTTAATTTTCTTTCCCTCCCACAAACCTATTCTCAACACAGAAGAATCAAGAAGCTGGCATTAAAAGTAATGGTAGAGGAGAAAGAATTTGCTCTACAATTGGTTCTTTTCTTTAAACAGTTCTTGTGTGAATTCAGATGCTGAGCTCTGAGGTAATAAAGCCTTGATACCCAAACTTCAAATCAGACTCATGTACTATAGAAGCAGATGCTCTTGGTTTATACGTAAGCATTTGTGCTTGCCAGTCTGTGTGACTCAAAGATAAAGTGTTATATGACAGGTTCAGAGACTAAAGTGATTTTTTGGAATATCTGTGAATTGGATTTTTCTCTTCCCTTTGCTGAAGGAGAGGATTTATTATATAAAAATAACTACTTAGTTCCAAATAAAATTGAGGACACAGAGTTATAGGGATGGGAGGGACCTTGGAGATCTTCTAATCTAATCCCCTGCTCAGTGCAGGAATCCTCATACTGTGCCAGTATATAGTTGTCCAATATTTTCTTGAAAATCTCCATTGATGGAGCAGTTATGACTACAGGATACAGGCTGTTCAACTGCCTAACTGGCTCTCACAGTCAGAAAATTCCTCCTTATTTAAAGTTTGGATCTCTAACTAAAACGTTTCCACTGGTTCTTGTCTTACCATTTGGTGCTCTGGAAAATAAATCCACAATCTCTGCCCTTTGACATTGTTTATGTATTGGAAGACTGCTATCATGTCTATCCTTAGCCTTTCTTCTTTGGGCTAAACATGATGAGTTCTTTTAACCATTTTTTGTGCAATTTAGTCTGTAAACTTCTTATCATCTTTGTTGGTTTTCTCTGCATTCTTTCCACTTTATCAGTATTCTTACTGTTTGTGACAACCAGAACTGGACACATTATTCTAGATGTGGTCTGACCACTGCAGAAAGTAGAATGGTAGTATCACATCTTGTGATCTTGACTCTGTATCTCTAATGATGCAGCTCAAAACTGCATTGGCTCTTTTGACGGTTTCAGGACATTGCTGGCTCATGCTTACTCAAGAGAACACCAAGACATCCATATTCTTCCCACAAGTACTATTGCTAAGCCAGGTATCACCTATCTTGTACCTGTATATTTGATTTTCCTGTCCATAACTCTATGTTTTCCAAAACTGAACAACATTTTATTAGATAGAGTCAATGTTCAAGTTTATCAAGATCCTTTTGAATTTTGATCCTGCCTTCTGGTGTGTTAGCAATCCTCCTAGCTTTCTATCATTTGCAAATTTTCTTTCATTTGCAAATCTTCTCTCCACTAATTTAAGATGAAGAAAATTGAAATTCTGTTTCTTGATCTATGATCAACAAACATTTAAATTTTAAAATTTTAAAGAACTACAACCCCAAAGATAAAATACTGACATAATAAGAACAAAATAATATATAAAAGGTGACACACTACTATAATGTGCATTAATTACCTGTTCAAGCATAAGTCTAAAATATTAGAATTTATGAAGTAAAATACACATCATCTAAACACAAGATAGTATGTATTAAATTTAAAGTGATAAACAAAATAGAAATGTACATACCGGTACATAAGAAAACCTCTGTACATATATAAAAAGATCTCTGAGAAATTTACAGTGTAAAATTCCTTATCACCACATGGATAGGTACACTTGGTTAATTGGTCTTTGAAGTATCTTAACTTGCAGCAGTGTAGATGGTAAAATGTTATGCCTGACTTTGAAAAAAAAGTCAGATTTTGTAGATTATCTTACTGGTTCCCAAGCGTCCTTATTTATCTGATTTCTGCCATATTGGGACAGCCTATTAACTTCAGTCTGAAATACAGTATCCTTTATTCTTTGGATGAACAGTTGTTTTATCATATGAAGAATTCAAAGAAATTAGAAATAGTACAGAAAGTCCATGTAATGCCAATCCTGCTCTATAGCCCACTTTCAAGGAAAAAGAAAACTAAAACCATAGGGATCAGTCTGACGGGCAAGAATTGAATTTGGAGCCAATAGTTTATCAAAATCCACCAAGCATCTACCTGGATTGCAGACTTTTTTGTCTCAAACATTAACATTTTCTGTTCCATGCAGTGAAGATTGATCTCAAATATTTTGAAGAAATTTTGAAAACAGTGCATCCTTCTTTGCATAAATTCCTACTTGTGCACCATAAAGGATTTGGATTTATGAAGGTGAATATCTGCTTTATCTCTTTCACATCTTATTCACTACAGTACGTATTTTATTATATTGCTGTTTATTGGTTTCTATGGTTTTACTTTCTAATATCGATGGTACATAAAAGTTTTAAAAATTTCTATAAATTTCATTCCCGCGCATCTCCCTTTTCTTTTATAGACAGGCTTGAATTGCCCATTCCTACCTTGTTATCAATGTATGAATAGTCCACTGTCCCAGCTTTGGAAGGCAGAGAAACAAGTTCTTTTTGTCTCAACGTAAGCCATAGTTATCCTTTAGCATACGCACGGTTTGACTGCCTTGTTTGTTGATTGATGTTTTTCAGACTTTTCAGCCAGATGTCTAACCTGGGTTGCCCTGCTGCTGGGACTGCTAGCTGTTGGCACTGCTGCCAACTTTGGCATGGTTGCTAGCTCTGCCTCTCTGCTCACATTTCATGGCTGCTTGAATTTATAAATCAACTCCTGCTTCCTCTGTGGATCCAGCTGCCCACTGTACAGTCACTCCCTAAACCAGCTTTGTCCTGAACATCTTTTGGGTTAGCTCAGGTTTCCACTTTGGTGCAATGGTTAAGGTGTCAGACTAGAAACCAGGGAAATAGTGAGTTTGAGGCCTGCCTCCAGTATGAAGCAAGCTGGCTGACCTTGGGGCAGTCACTTTCCTTACCTCTAGGAAGAAAGAACTGCCAAGTCACTTCTGAAAAGTGTTGCCAAGAAAAGTGCACGGGGACAGTTGCTGGGAGTCCAATCACTTGGAGGCACAACTTTGGAGAATATATGTAATATGCTATTATACATTCAAGTTTTCATAATTGAACTATGTATGCAATATGTAAATATTTTAGTTTGTCACTATTACATGTATTTGCAACTTACTCATATACTTACATTATGGGGCACAGATTTGTACTTAATCTGAGAAAAGGCACACAAAACCTTTTGCAGTATCCAATCTGGATCGGTTACCAGCACCAGAGGTTTTGTCTTCCGAGTTTTCAGACTCGTGCTGGAGCCCACCTTCAGGGAACTTCTCTTGAGAGCTCGAAACCAAAACCTCTGGTCCCAGTGACTGACCCAGATTGGATCATGCAACATTATCCTGAGACACTTATATTCATCTGCATCCGTGACAAAACGTTTTATTTATTTGTAAATGAGATCTCAGAAATTAGAGCTTATTGTGTACAGATATAAGTGGGAATAGGAAGTGACGAAACGGTTTGCAATTTGGCGGCAAGCTGGGAGGAAGCTCAGAGTAGTGGAGGGAAATAGACACACACACACATGCACATATGTGCGTACATAAATACTTGTGTGTGTTATACTGTGTGTCTGTGTATATGTGTTTCTGCATGTGCGCGCGCACTCACATACACACACCATATTTCCAAAATAAGCACCAAGTCTTATTTTCGGGGGATGTCTTACCGCTTACCTTAGGACCACTGCAGCCAGGCCTCCCACACTGTGACACCTGTTGTACTGCTTCCTGAATTGTACTGTGGCTGCTTATGACTAAACGCCATGTGGCACATCGTGCTGGTGCTATTGCTTGCGGCAGGAGGCTGCGTGGCATATATACATCATTGTGCACGTGAGTGGCAGCACCAGTACAATGAGCTACGTGGGTTCCTGCCACAAGTGGCTGCAAGTGGCCGCAGAAGAAGTCGGGCAGCAGCGTGACAGGGGTTGGGGCATGGAATGCCTAGCTATGGTGGCCTTAAGGTAAGTGGGTGCAGGACATGTGGGACAGCTCCATCCCTCCACCTCCACCCTAGCTTGATTTTTACACATGAACCTCGCCCCACCTAGTACAACCAGATGGTGGGCGGGGCTTAACTAGGGCTTATATTAGGCACAAGCATGAAAATTGGGCTATGGCTTGTTTTGGGGGTATGTCGTATTTTCAGGAAAACATGGTGGGTGGGTGTATGTGTGTGTGTGTGTGTACGAATATTGAAAATAAAGCATCACTTTCCTATTATTTCTTTTTTATGCTTCAGTTATATTTAGTTCCTGATTGTCATGTTTATTTATTAGTAACAAATTGCATGGTTTTCAAAGTCAAAATGTAGCCCACAGTGATCCTGATATTCAGGTTTAATGGCCCCCATTTCTATTTGCTTTTGACAATACTGCTCTACCCCACTTTCCCCATCAGAATAATTTCCCCTTTCTACATGTAAAAACAGTCCAGATAAATAATTACAGGCAACAGCTAGGGATTCACTGCACCCTCCTCTTGATGTTAGCATTCCCACAGTCGAAGGGCAAGTTTGGCTGTACAGAATCAGAACTGGAAAGTTCCCCCTCTCATCTTATTGAAAGGCAAATGTCACCATGGCCTCTAACATGGCAAGAAGAAAGGAATATATTTTCTGCTGTGTTGGACTCTTGGTGCCAGTTGCCATCTCTTTATTCTAAGACTCATTGCTTAGAGTGGCAGGCAGAAAAAGATAGTGGGGGCAGGTCACAGGGGAAGTCATAGTAAACCACACTAAGGGATATAATATGGACAGCTGTGGCTTTCTCTGTAACATCTCTGATTCAGAATTGCCTTTCCGATATCTCCTCCTATGATGAAATTCCAGAAGATTCTTCACTGACATAGGCAATTATGAAACAATGAAAGACCATGGGATATTAATTTGCTGTGTACCTATGTAGAGACCAATAAACTTTGAGTTGAGCTTTATAAATGAGTGAATAGAAGACAAAAACTTAATAGAAAGCTATACTGAATCCACTCTTCTTGGCCAAATCTAACTGTTCCATTAAGAGGACCTAAACAGCCTATCTCCCTTATAAAAAATCCAAGACACAAGGAACAGTGGATACTGAAATTCTGAGCAGCAAGATGCAGGGATGGTACCCACAAACTGCCTATAAGGCAGACATGCCTGTGGAGGAATATGTTAACTGCAGCAAGAATATTATATTGGTATTTACTCTAGGTGCTTAGTTTCAGGATTATACTACAGAGGAATGGAAATGGAAGATCATATTCAGATTTAGCGATATGCATCTGGTAGTCTGTTTTGTAAGGCAGGAATATATGTGGTATAAAAACTGAGTAAGGATAAAAAATTTATCCCATCTGATCTGATGTGAGGATTTCTTCTTTCTGTAAGCACTCCAAATACTTGTGAGGTGTGTGTGCCACACTGGGTGGACTGCTCTCTCCCAAAAAATTGTCACTGCTGGAAAGCTGCTTTTATAGCAAACAGACCTTTATTGAAAATATAATTTATTTCAGCTGGAAGCAACCATCTGAAACAAAATGTATAAGGCATGAGGCAGGAGATCATTCCTCTCTCTTCTGATGCTTGGAGAAGAATGCTCTTAAGGTGAAAGCCAAGGTATCCATTTGCACACAACGGCATAAGAGAGATTCAGATAACTGGGTACTGACTGGGAAAAGAAAAGCATTTTCAAGCTTTGAAATGCTTCTTGGTTGTAGGTAGTCTATCTGAATTTGACCTACCAAATTAGGGAAGAATTCTTCATAGAAATTGATGAAGTCCAGAACATTCTGGTTATCTTTCATATTTCTAGGTGCCTGCCCTGAGAGTATGAATTGTACTTTTGAAAGATGCATTTGTATTCCTACTGAAAAGTCTTGTACCCTAAATACTCCAATTGGGGATGATCAAACACATTTGTCCACTCAGCAAAGTGATTGTATATGCAAAGTAGTTCCAAAACATTTTTGCTCTTAATCTCATGCAAAGATGGGTCCTCTGAGAAAAAAAAATAGCATATCACCCAAGTGCAGCACTACCTATTTTTTCAAAATATTACAAAATATTTGATTTGTGAATCTAGAGAAGACTTTGAAATAATTAGTCAATAAAAAAACTGTTTATTTAAATTTGCTGTTCCTGAAATCAATGGCTGTTAAATACTTGCGGCCTTCTTTCATTCTGACGAAATTTAGAGTGCTCAAGTCCAACTCACTGAAAATGCTTGCCTTTCAAAGACAAATCAGCACTTTCAATAAAAAATGATGGGTAATGAACCTTAATTATTATAGCGCATATTTATGGTTATGTACGGTCCTCAAAGAATGATCTTTTTTGGGGATGAAAAACATTGGTGCAGACACTGAGGATTGAGAGAGGTATATAAAATTTTCTTTCAGACTATTGTCCAGAAACTCCTCTAACATGGCTAACTCTCAAAGAGACATAGACTACAGGCAGTCCTTAACTTAGGACCACAACTGAGCCCAAAATTTATGTTGATAAGCAAAACATTTCTTAAGTAAGTTTTGCCCCAAGTTACGACCTTTCTTTTAATTGTTGTTAAATGAATCATTGTAGTTGTTAAGTGAATCTGGCTTCCCCATCGACTTTGCTTGTGAGGTCACAAAAGAATGATCATATGACCCTGGGACATAAGTATGAACCAGTTGCCAAGCATTCGAATTTTGATCATGTGACCATAGGGATGTTGTGTGAAAAATGGTTATAAGTCACTTTTTTCAGCATTGTAACTTTGAACTATCACTAAATGAATGGTTGAAGACTGCCTGTATTATCTCTTATCTGGAATCCAAGCTACTGGCTTCAAATTTGATGGTCCAATCATATATCCAATGAGAAGGCAAGGTAGTTGCTTTCATCTTCCTCCAAAACATCAGCAAAGACTGCAAACTTTGCTTTCAGGGAAGGGGATTCAGAGAGCTGTCCCAGTTAAGAAGAATAGGATTAGAAAGCAAGACAGAGGCAAATGATGATGTTATACTTTTAAGATGAGATAGAAATCATGTCTTCTTCTTAGTGGACTCTAGGTTATGAATTGTAGCTGATCAATATTGTAAGTCTAAAAGAGTGGAGAATTGTATTTCTGTTTCTGACTTTTTTCAGATGATAACAGGAATAATAAAATGGATTTGCTTGTTGTGCACATTTGCACTTTTGGGAGAGGACTTTTTAAAGTTTCCTGAAGATGAGATTTTGGAGCAATTTGGGAACTTGCTTGCTATGTGGCCTATAGTTTCACAGGTACTTTATAAATGACTCAGAGTTCTACACTTCAGCAGGTAAGTCTGGGCTAGCTGTCTTGGGACTCCGCAGTAGAAAAAGACAGGTCTTCCTTTTTCAAAATGTTGGTGGCAGATGATTAGATAGGCCAAAAGGATGATTAGGCAGCCAAAAGGAGGGAAATGGGCCATCTAGTGGACTCCCCCTTCTCCTTAGAACAGAAGCATCAGGATTACTATTCTGACAGGCAATTTCCTTGGCTGGCTTATAACCACTAACTTCAAATCAGGGGAAGAATGCTAGTTCTACTGCCTGGGAAAATAAAGATTTGTAATGTGGAACATTCTGTTTTGAGCTAGATGATGGTCAGGGGATAGATTCAATCTAGTTTTAAGTAACCAGTAGTAACAAGTAGTCAGATCCGGTGATGGTTATCCCACAGTATGTCTTCTGCCTACCAATCAGCATCCCAAGCAAGAAAATCTTCTTTAGCACAGGTTATATAGTCACCGGTATATACTGAGACAAACATATTTAAAATCTATAGGTATAGTTAAAAAATAAGTAAAAGCTAAGTATAAAATACAATAAAAGAACATAAAAAATAAGAAAGATAATAGCCGCAATCAATGAAATTAACACAGTTCTTCAATCACAAGTAAAGAGATGCATAAAATTGAGTAACCTATCAGAATCCTTGCCACACAAAAGCAGCAGCAGATAAACTTTGTACTCTCTACCAGGGTATTTCTTTACAATTGGATAGATATATAGTATGTCCTATTAAAGAGAGCAGCGAAGAAGCAGGTATGCTGATATAAAAGGTTATTTTTATAACATCCCAACAAGATTGTTGAGGCTAGTGTGTTGAACCTGACTGTGGTGAAGGCCTGGAAAAAAATATAAATTAGAAGAAAGAAAATATAAATTAGAAGAAAGACAGAGCAAAGGCACATTCTGACTAAAAAACTTTATAAAGACTTGTAGGATTAATTATTAGGTTTACATTACTTTAAAAATCAATTCCATATATACTTAAGAAGATACCCAGCAACGTCAAATCCTAATTAGTTAAGTTGACTTAAAATGGTCTCTGAGAACCAGTGAGGCCAGCTCCACTTAGGAAAAAAATTAACTTTCAGTAGAAATTAGATAGTTTTAATAAAATTAAAATTATGGCCTCCAACTTATCTCTAAAAGTAAGGCAGCATTCTTAAAAACATATTAGAACTGCAAGAATAGGTCCTATAGACTTAGACTAAACAGGGTGTCAAACTTTGTAAACCTTTGCTGAAGTTGAGAAGTAACTAAAAAGACCTTAGGAGGAATAAAACATGCTCCTTTTGAAAAATCTGAAGACAGCTGTCAATCTCCAGATACGTCCAATGGTTAGGGGTGACATTAATTTACTGGCTTGAACTATGAGGCAGCCACTTGCTCACTGAAGCAAGTCATACTGCTATGAATTCCTCAATCATGTCATTGAAGAAATCCACACTGGCTGATAACACATGGAACATCTAATTGTTTCTTGAAGTCTAAACATCACTATTAAGTGAGATCTGTACTGTGAATTTATATACTCCTTATAAAAATCCAAGTTGCAATGCAATTTATTCATCCCTCCCATGGCTTCCCCATTCTCACAACCTCACTGCCACACAAACATACATGCCCAGTGATGTTGTTGGTCTCCAGTTCCTGAATGTTTAACTTCAAATGTATTAGAAAAGCAACAGTAATTTTGGTTGGTTAGATTGAAAATTGTGTGTATGTATGCTTTTGTCAGAATGGGGTTTGTTTTTTTCAGATAGAAACTATAATCCTATTTTGGGTGGGTAGTCTATAAAGTACATATTTAAATATTGGGGTGGGTATTGAAAGAACTTAATGCTTCCCTTCCAGCAACCACTGGATGGCAGCAAAAGATCAGACTTTCTTCCTTCTCTCCCTGCTGCCATCTGTGTTACACCAGATCTCAGCAACTTCAGCATTCTACTGTTTGCTACACGTAGCCACAATATTCTAGATTTGCTTCTGATTCCATAATGACAAAATTCAGAGCAGAAATTGGATACTGAAAATTAGCTGGAATGGAATGGAGGAACAAAAATTACAGAGCAGTTTGTTTCATAAAGAACACCATATTTTCAGTTCCATGCATACCTCTATCCAGCAGAACTTAGTAATACATTCAAAACAGGCTTTCTCACCCTGAATCAAGTTCAAAATGAACAGTGTTTATTATTTACTGACATTTAATATAACCTTCAAACCTTAGGATCCAGCACTTGCTTGAAAGAGTAGCAAGAGATCACTGTAACAGTTCAATGCTTTTTTTTCTACTAAAATGACCAGTCTTCGTTCTCCTACCATATTTACTTCTGACTTTAACCTTAAAAACTTAGGCCATGCTTTCCTCTTCCAGTCCAAAGCTCAGACCATGGGTAATTATTACTCTACAGACTGTCTATCTACAGAAATATACTCTTTTTCAGAACACTGCACTCACTCCCATCAACTGAATATGCAGACATCAACTGTAATAACATCCTTACTCTACTACTACCACACCTTGCCCTCTATCTGAATATTGGCTGGCCTCAGACCCAGCATGTCTATCACCTGGAAACAGCCATATAGGAAAACATATTAAAACAGATATGCCAACGGTCTTATTCTAAGCAACTCCTTCAAAGGGATGATTCTCTTTTAGGGCACTGTTCTTAACCACCAGACTTAATCCAAGGCTTTTCTTGAGAAAGTCAATGTCTAGATGCTAATATTTTCTAGGCCATCAACTAGAATGAAGCTGCCAACTAGCAATAGGATCTAGGGGCTAGGATAGACAAAGGAGCAGGAAGTTAATGTTATGTTTATAAATGTTGCTCAGTACGTCTCCCACCACTTCTCCCTTCCCATATCTCAATTATTTATCAAACCAGCCTCTTCCTCCTGGTCAAATCCTAGATAAAGAATTACAGAGCTTAAGAAATATAAGAGAATATTAAAAAGATAACTGGAGAGGAACTCTAGCTGAAGCAACATACCACAGAATTTCTCAGAGAAAATCTCAATCAGGAAATCCCAATTTTTCTTCTTGCTGACTTGGTACTCATGTGTTTATTGATAAAAATACTAAGATATCTATGTCCAGATGGTATGTACACGTCTACATTTTCTTGATCTTAATGGACTGTTTGGCCTGGATTGCCTTTCATTAAAGAACATAATTTTTCCCATTCTTTCCCTCACCCCTTCTCCTTTTCTTTCTCCATCTGTTCAGAAGAAAAATAAAAGACAGGGGACACTAAAATGTTCTGTGACATTTTTATACCCTTCTATACCAATTTTGTGGTCACAAAAGCACAGCTGAGAGCTTATTAACCAATTAATGGGAAAGAAATAATGCACCCTTTAAAATGTAAACAAAGCAAACAACTTAGAAATACTGTGAGTGTGATCTATCAGGAAACTTCAATTTCAGCTGTGATAAATCATCATGTTAGTAATCATAGAACTTTGTCTCTTGTGTAAATTGTCTAAAATATACTAGTTAGTCTTTCATTAACAGGCAACAAAAGAGTCACAGTTCCAATAAGCCAACTATGTTGGGTTCCTATTTGTTTCTGATGCACTTTCAAAATAATTATGTTCTTTGACAAAGGTACTTGGAATATGATATTCTACTATGTGAGCCTCATTAAATTTCTTCATAACTAAAGTATATTTAGTTAGGATCAGAAAGAAGGCTGATCAATTCTCCGTATAAACATTAGCTCTTAGTTTTCCTGCTTTGTTGAATACCTTGTTGAAGAACCCACACTTCTTTGTAGCTACTAGCTGTTTTCAAATATTGTTTCAGCAGAGATCTCTCAGATTGAAAGACGTGTTCCTTCTCACTTCTGTTCCCTACAGCCATGAATTGCCATCGTCCATTAGCCAAAAATCAATTATCAGCTATATGTTCTGACCTTATATAATATTTTTGACTATAAACAAAGTCTTAATATTATAGCAAGAGAAACACAGTAACAGAGTCATGGTTATTCAATTCTCAGTACATTTTAGCAAAGTCAGATTTCTGACCCACCTGGTTACATTATAACCTAACTCAGGATTAATTAAGAATATACATATTACAAAAGAAATGTAAATAAAGCAATGCTTCTGTACAACATCCAAGAAAGAAAAGGAAGATGAGGAGGAGAAATAAATGATACAAGAAAATGTATTACTTTAATCTTTGAAAATAACTTCTAGTGGGAAGTATGTTTTTACAGATTTTACAAATTATGTATGGAATCTCATAATAAATTATAATAAGAAATGTTTGCCAAGATTTCACTGAAAATCTGAGTAGCCAGGTGGTATGCATTCTACTAACTGCTCTTCTTGGCACCTCCCACTCAAGTTGTTTCTGTGATTTATTTACAGCTTACTATCATATAGTAATAACCAAGCTTTTGTCTCCTAGAATCTTAACACTGCAAATAATTTTTGATGATTTAGACTCAAATATCAGCTAAAGTATTCCCACACTGTTTCAGCTCTATGATGCCTTGTAAAACTTCAATTTCTATGAGGCATTCCATACCATCATTATTAAACATGAAACATACTGGTTCAGATATCAGTCTTAGCTCCCAATTTCATAACTGTATGAAGTTAAAGCCAGAATGAAAGATTGCCTTACTTAAAGTTAAGTCTGGAAATTTCTGATGATGCTTCTTATTCTGAGAGTTCTACTGCAATTTGAACAGGAGATGATGAGTTATTTTTACATGTATGCATGTACCAATGTATGTATGTTCTTTTGTATAAATATGAATTATGCAAATATTTTTAAAAAGTTTATTTAAGAAATGTGTTAACATCAGTAAATTGCCTCATTAAAGCATTAAAAGTAGCCACATACTTCAGAAGGCTCACTTGGCTATCTGTATAAGTATGTGCATACAATACTACTTCAGGCTGTTAAGCTGTTCCATTGAAAGTGCTGTCTACGCATACAAAAGCACACACAATTAAGGAACTTCATCAAGGCACACGTTTTTCATAAAAAGTGACTGTTAAAGCACTTTGAGAAGGGCGTTTCACTTTGGAAACCAACTTTTGGAGTGTTCCACATAGGCTTAATATATGTATTCATCAATTAAAAATCTATTATTCATCCTTGAAAATAAATACTCACAAGGAAGGATCCTGGATGAGGTCTTTAAGGTTTATCCCACTGCGATCTTCTGCAAGGTTCCTGAAGCAACTGTCACTCACTAAAAAGAAAATAATAAAGAGAGATATAAGAAATCAAAAGAAATAAGTTTCATGGCAAAACGTTAGAAAAGCACCTCAGGTTTCAAATACTGCAATATACTTTTGTTTTAAGGTTTCAATAAATTTGCAGATAAGATTATAAAAAAACCCGCACTGTCATGTCAAAAAGCTGAATAGTAAGAAAAATAAATTAGTTATCAATAGTTAAATGCTCCAAGTTAAACCCCTCAACCCAACCCCCTCCCTCCCCAAAGCTCTAATGGTAAAATATATTCTGGGAAAAATGTTATAAAATAGTACTTAGTGAAAATGGCATTTATGCATGTACTAATTTGTCCTTGTATTAATTTATCATTGAATTATTAATAAGTCAATGACACTTAATTATTTTTAAATAAGTGAAACAAATTACAATGTTATACAGTCTGAATTTAACTCTTTGCAAAGACTAAATGCTTATCCATTGCGGTATGCTAATTGATTATACTGCTTTGTTAAATTTTATTGGATACTCTATCTGAAAAGCTACACATAGTTTCCAGGCATAATAACTAACAGATTGTTTGGAATCTGCAGAAGACAAAAAAAGGTAAACAAATGTACTAGCTCCATGAAAGATAAGATTACATTTAAAAATGTCCTAAATTAATTCCTGAAAATCAGATAAATTGTGTGGTGAAATGAAAATTTCTTAGTAATTCTAGCCAATTGCAGAAATCTATCGCAGCTAAAAGAGGAGGTGCTCTATTCAGTATTTACATAAGCTGGAATGAGTATTTTATCCAGGTTCCATTACAAAAAGATGCTGCCAACATTTGCAGAAATCATTATTTAGGTTTAGTTTCTACATTCTAAATTACACATAAAAGCAACTAATATAACTGAACACTGTGTATTAAAACAAAACATAAGATATACTTCAGAGAGAAATTTACACTAAAATCTTCAAGCAGCAGAAAGCATCCAGATATTTTTATTCATTATATAGTTTTTACATTTACAGGATATTTCTCAACTTATGAGAACAATTGAGCCCAAAATTTCTGTTGCTAAGCAAGACAGTTGTTAAGTGAATTTTGACACATTTTACAACCCTTCTTGCCACAGAATCGCTGTTGCTAAGTGAATCACTGCAGTTGTTAAGTTAGTAACATGCTTGTTCAGTGAACCTGGATTCTGACTTTGCTTGTCAGAAGGTTGCAAAAAGTGATCACGTGACGAGGGGGGGGGAGAGAGCGCACACACAAGAGCGAAGCCAATTCAAAGAGAGAGAAATGGAGCAACGCTGACACAGAGAGATAGAGCAAGAGTGTAATCAATCCAGAGAGAGAAAAGGGGGGGGGGGGCAACACTGATTC
>JANHFL010004829.1:9702-20810 GCA_032468155.1 Oxyrhabdium leporinum
CCCTCCCTCCCTCCCTATGAAGTGAGGGATTGCTAGACTGGCTGGGAAACTGTCACGGAATATTCCCCATCTTTGCTGTCTGGATTGCAGACCGATGGTCCACTCTTTGAGATTAAGACTTCTTCATCCTGGCTCCATTGGGGGCAAGTGAGCTGGTCCTGCAGGCTACGTGGTAGCACAGATCTTACTACACCTGGATCAGGAGAGGGAAGCCTCTGTTCCAGCGAGATCCACAAATAGACTTGCTGCTTTTCATGGGAAGCCGAGATGGTCAATCCATTAATCTGAAGACTGAATGCATTTCCAGCAGGGTTGGCCTTGGCTTCAGGGAGGCACAGAGGCAAAAATCCTACTGGGATTTGAAATAGGAGGGGAGGAGAGGCAATTCTCACCCTTCCCAACCTACAGCCTTCCAGATGTGCTAGGAACACAACCCTCAAAATAGAACTGGACGAGAAATCTGGGAGCTGCACATCTGGAAGGCAGGTCTGGGAAAGCTCTCCTAGCCATGTTAAGACTTCTTTTAATTCTTGGTCTGTTTTGTCAGCCAGGATCCAGCGTCGCTTTCCCGCTTTACCATCTCAGACCTTCTCCCCGACCTTCAGCACGTCGTTTTCTGGATGTCCAACTCCATCGAAATCCTGTACTTCATTCAGCAGAAATCCCCCGTTTACATCCAGAACATGGAAGAAGAGTTAGACATCAAAGGTAAGCGGCTGGGATGCCCATTCCTAGAGTTGAGGTGTCGGTAAGAGCCTCCTTGAAATGTTGATTCAGTTGGAACGTCCAGTAGAAGTTGACCTTCATCCAGTGCCATTTCTCGGGACTGGGAAAGCTGATGGCCCTCCAAATATTACTGAACTCCACTTTCTTAGCCGTCAAGGACCATGGTGAGTGATATTTGAGATACTTTCTCTCTTGGTTTCGTTAATTGCAACCCATCTGGAGATCTATTGTGATTAAACAGAGCTGGACAAAATGATTGAGGATCACTCTCTCTGCTGTCCAAGCAACAATTTTATGGGTCACCAACTGGACCACGAAAGGTCCTACAAGGCAAACCTGTGCATCTTTTTCTCCTTTGTGGATGTCCAGCCAAAGAGAAATCCCTCCTCAGTGGAACAGAAATATTTCCCAGGGCAAGGAAAGTTTGAGTTGGATGAAAACTGGCCCATTCCTCAGCTGGTTGACCTTGTGTAATCTTTGCTGCTTCTCCTTCTCCCCTCCTCCTTGCCTAGCTTCATCCCAAAGGGAAAAAGAGAGCAAACAAACCATGTTTTGGATGTCTTCCATGTTTTTCGTCCTATCTCAGTTCCCATGCTGATAGTACAGCGAAGAAGGTCAAGGGAAGAGAACGAAATTCCACTGAAAATTCAGCTCCAATCAGTGGATTCAATCCAATCCCTCCCCATCCCCCCCCCAAAAAAAAGTAGAAAGCTAGCATGTCAGGAGGAAGAAAGTTTCTAAAAGTGGGTCTCTGAGTTGAGCTGGACCGATCCAAGAAAGCCAATGCCGTCTGAAATCCCCACATGGGGATTGTGTCTTTTTCCTTTCTCAGGATCTAAGGAATCCCTCTTCTCCGTGACCATCACAGCCAGTGAGGAAGCCATGACGGTTTTGGAGGAAGTGATCATGTACACCTTTCAGCAATGTGTTTACTACATTTCCAAGGTACATCAACCCCACCTGGGAAAAATGGGGATTTCCCCCGAGTGCCTTCACTGAATTCTCTTCCCCAGCTAAGGAGTTAGCTAAAACAGGAAGGAGAGGAGAAACCAAGTCCATGTTCGAGACTAGCTTTCTCCCTGTGAGTGTAAGTGCCTGTCAGCTAGAGGAATTGTGGTCCAAGGACTTCTGAAGAATCATTGGTGGCCCACTTTTGCCATATATATATACAGTAAATGAATTAGATCACACGTCTTGGTGTAAATGACACTTGACCGAAAAACTCGGGAATTTTGCTGGTTGAGCTTGACTATCCTTAGAAAGATTCAGTTGGGCTGGACATCGATTGTAGACTTCAGGAGTTTTCACTATTGCAGATTAAACGAGGAAGCCAAAAGAAACTTGCAGGAGTGGGCCAGCGATCTTCTCCAGATGTTCCTGCATCACAATTTCCATCAGCCACAGCCAGCCCCAAATTAGAAGCCGGAGACTGGACCCGTCATTGCTCCTGGCTCAGCATGCCATGACTGTCCCTTCAAAGCTTCGGGAAAAAGAAACATGTGACAGAACTGGATTCTTCAAGGAATATTATGCATTTGTGGCTTTCTTCTTTGCCCGTCCGGTGTTTTTAAGACTTAACAGGGCACTGGAGGGAACCGTGTTGTGGCCAAGAAAACAGCACATCTGTGTCCATTTGGTCACCCGAAATCCCATTCAGCTTGAAGGAGAGTTTCTGCTTTTAGAATCCTTTTTTTTGCACGTGATGGGCTCTCCTTTCATGGATGGCTGAAAGGGGCAAAGATCTCCCTGCCGACTTCCTGGTTCCTCCCCGGTCCAGGAGGGGAGCGCCCCATTGGAAAACGGAGCTGTTGGAAAAGGGACTTGTTGTATACTACAGAGATGGAAGGGAGGGAGGAAGACCAAGGACTCGGTGAGAGGAGGAACATCTGGGAAGCTTTCCAAGTTGGGGGAGGTTCCCGTCTCACCCCATGCTGGGAGTCAATCCCTGAAACGGCCGAGTTCCTTCTCGGGGCAGGACGTCACCCTGTCCTTCAGACAGAAGCCTCCTTTCTTCCCCCTTGCACACAGCCTGCTCTGTTTGGGGTGTCTCCCTCCCCCTCTTCCGAGGGAGGCCGGAGATTCCGTCTGCTGCTGGCGGGGCGGGGAGAGCAGATTTGAGAGCACATTCTGCTGTGCAGGAAGGGCCTCCAACCAGAATTTTTGCCGCATAGCAGAAATGCAAGCGAGAGAGGGGGGACGGAGAAAAGCGCCTCTCCGAGGAATTTGCAATCCAGATGTTAGATGGGGCAGAGAGAGCAGGAGAGAGAAGCCAACTGCGGCCTTAAAGAACAACAAGAGCAAACCTTAAAATGTATTTTTCCTCCTTGCAGAAACAAATAAGATCAGGAGACAGGTGGGGGGGTGGGGGTGACCCGGAGCCTAGACAAGACCCAGATGGGAAACTGCTGTCCACCAGGAGCACAGGAAGTGCCACTCCTCAGGGTCCACCTTTGCATTTACTTGAGTTGTGCTGTCAATCAGAATAGAGCTGGAAGGGACCTTGGAGGTCTTCTAGTCCAACCCCCTGCTTAAGCAGGAAACCCTATTCCATTTCAGACAAATGGCTGTCCAGTCTCTTCTTAAAAACATCCAGTGATGGAGCACCCACAACTTCTGGTGGCAAGGAGTTCCACTGGTGAATTGTCCTCCCTGTTAGGAAGTTTCTCCTCAATTCCAGGTTGCTTCTCTCCTGGATCAGTTTCCATCCGTTGTTTCTTGTCCATCCTTCTTGTGCTTTGGAAAATAAGCTGATCTCTTCCTCTTTGTGGCAGCCCTTCAAATACCGTAAGACTGCTACGGTATCATGTCCCCCCTAGTCCTTCTCTTCTCTAGACTAGCCATACCCAATTCCTGCAGTCTTTCTTCGTATGCTTTAGTCTCCCGATCCAATTCAACGCCACCTCTTTCTCATTCTTTTTCTTCTTCTCTCGGTCCCACTTTCGCAGTCTCTCTATGTGGCTCTGCCCCCATTGTTGGAGTGCAATCCCTTCCAAAACGAAGGCCGGGACGGTTGGCTCTCCTCGCCCCCCTTGCCTGAGGAAATCCACAAAATGGTGTCGATTTACCAAGCCGCCCTGGACCTTCTCCGTCAGTACGATGTCCACCCTGAAGTCACCTCCCAGATGTTTGCCTATCTCTTCTTCTTCTCCAACACCCTCCTCTTCAACCAGCTCATGGAAAAAGGTGAGTGGCCTTCCACCAAGGCAGGGGGCAGTTGGTTCATCCTGGCTTGGGGAAGTCATAAAACCATGGGGCACTGCCTGCCTCCCAGCGACCTGCAGTGAAAGATCTCCTTTTCCTTCCGTGAAGCTTGAAGGACTCTAGGATACACAGCCAGATGTGGATGATCCATTCCTGTTCTTACTCTCTCATGTCCAGGTTCTTCTCTGGGCTGTTTCCACTGGTCAAAAGGGGTCAGGATACGGGCCACCCTGCGTCTCCTTCTGGAGTGGGCCCAGAGTGTGGGCCTGGGGCCGCTAGCAGACCAGTTCTTCAGCAAACTCTCCAGTATGGCCAGCCTGTTAGCCATGCCAAATGCTCAGCTGCTGCAGGTGAGTCTGTAGAAGGCACCAAGGTGAGTTTTGCATGGCTGACCTTGAAGGCATGGGTCAGCTCATGACCAGGTATGGCTAGCTGCTGGATAGTGGAGGGCCACCATAGACATCCAGAAGTTCTAGAATGAGGAAGGTTTGACACACTACTCTTCCAAGCCCAGCTTGTTTGACTTAAGACAGCGTTGAGTTCCTGCACTCTTCCATTGAGGCCATCCAGAATTCATTGTTTGGTCAAGATGGGTCCTGGATAGAACTTCAGGTGCTTTCACACAATGTATCACAACACAAACAAAGAGCAAGGCCCAAAAGAGACACTGTGTCCTGGCATTTCTAGGACCTGAGATAACTCCTCCAGCTCACCTTCCATTTTGAACTCAAGGAAGCTCTGCCACAACCAGAATTTCCTAAACTGATTTTTTAAAACAATGTTTGAGGCCCAAATTTGGGTTCTCCATACACAGTTCCCTATACGCTCAGATAGAAATGTGTGAAAATCGCACTGGGGGGGGGGGGAGTTAAAACTATAATCCTTACAGGACTATTTTTGCATTTTTTAAGTCTTTTTTTTTTTTTTAAATTAACGCTGAAATATTTTAAAAGCAGATTTTCAATTCATGCAATTCGTTGTGGTCTGAAACAGGGCTTTTTAGGAAGTTTTTTTCCCAAAACCTGCATGTTAGCCTTAAGATCAGCCCAAACTGACGCAACTTAGAAACAGTGTTTTTTTTTTAAAAAAAGAGAGCTTACTTGAGGCTTCCTTACTTCACTCAGATGACTTGGCCTGTCTTGAGAAGTGAGTACCCTGCCTTGAACCCAGCACAGCTCAATCACATTTTGACCCAGTACCAGACTTCTTCTGCCATGGGGTGTGTCCCTGCTTGGCAACCCAACAACAACGATGCTCTTGCAGCTGTGAGGACAGGTGAGGCATCCGAGGTTATGCGGCTGGGCTGGTTGGCCTGGAACACCTCAGGCTGGAAGAAAGGTGCTTTTTTTCAAGAGGCAACTGGACTTTCTGGTTTTTCGCTTCTCATCCAAGAAGCTGCTGAGCTGAAGAAGCTTCTTGGGCGAGAGGCAAAACGTCTTCCAAGAAAAATCAGAAAGTCCAGTTGCCTCTTGAAAAAAGCAGCTTTGGGACGACCTGGACCTGGAGGACTGAGAATCTCCATAAAGATGAGAGATTAAAAAAAAAAGGATGGATGGAGAAAGACGAAAGAGATGATGGATGGTTGGATAGACAGAGATGAAAAAAAGATGGAAATGAGAGATGAAAGAAGGATGGATATAATGAAAGAGAAAGATGTAAAAAGATGGATGGAGAGAGAGAGAGGGAGAGGGAGAGGGAGAGGGAGAGGACATTTCTGTCACTGCCCTGATTGGTCCATGTCAAGTCCAGTTGCCTCTTGAAAAAGCACCTTTGGGACAACCAGGACCTGGAGGACTGAGAATCCCCATAGACATTCAGACTAGAACCATGGAGAAGCTTCAGCGGAAGGTCCATTCACGTGTTCTTCCAACACCTGGAGGTTACCAAGAGAAGCTGATGCTTTGGTTTGCGAAATTACATGGTTCTCAGAGGTGCACCCTGGAGATCAGCCACAGTCCCCTTCTTCTGCAGCCCCTTAATGGGGATGGGTGGTGGTGAAGCAGCTGGATCTTGGGGCCAAAGGGGTTCCACTCAAGCTGTCCATAAAATTAACGAACGGTTTGCCTGAACCGGTGCGAACCGATATCAGGCCACCCCTGGATGTACCCCACATAATCTAGGAAGAAGGTGGATTCAAGCACAGACTGAAACAAAATGGTTGTATTGGGGGTTGGTGGTGTCTCTTGCAGATGACATTCTGGAATCTTTTGATAACCATCCACCCATCATGCTGCCCACCGGAGGTTTCAAGGTGGACCTGGAGACCGATCATCTGGATGACAATGTCTACCGGCATCTTCTGTACATCCGCCATTTCCTGTGGAGCTTACGCAGCAAAAGTCCCCACTCCAGTGACTCTCTGGAAGCAGAACCTCCAAAGGTAACCCCACCATTTCAAAAATCCTGGCTTGGTTTGTTTGCATACCTCACCACGGCGTCAATTTTATATCGAAGTGTAGTTTGCTTTGAGTTAAGCTGGGCTGAAGGATAATGTGCGAGATGGGTAGAAATGTCCTAACGTGGGATGAAAACATAACATTATCTTTTCAAAGGGGAAGAATAATTTTTGGGGGTGGAATGTGGTCTGGATTCCCAGGAGTGGAGGACTATATTCCAGAGGGATAAGAGACAGCGGATAGTTTGGTTGGGAGGAAGAGAGTTAAGGCGGCTCCTCCTTAGAGTTCTGAGTATACCTTTATCGATGCAAACACTTGCTTTAGTTTGGAAAGATTCTGTCCATAGGTGAGGAACAATAAAGTGAGCTCGCTCAGAAGAACCTCAACGTGTTGTTCTTGGTTTTTGAAACCTGATATTTTTCTCTTACTTTCGTCTTAAAGACTGAGACGATCAGCTGCCAAGTGATACCCCCAGCCAAGTCTGAGACAATAATTGGGTCAGTTGAGAGTGCCTTTGACTGGACAAATGGCAGGCGGACAATGACCTGCGAGAAGCCAAAGATGGAGGAGAACATCTCCCAGGTCATTGGTACCAGTCTGTCCATCTCAGATTATGGGACTTGTGAGACACAACTACTCAACACTCTCCAACAGCAACAACTTGAGAGACCAAAGGGAAAGAATGGGAGCAAGGCAATCACAGTGTCCATGGATTCCTCGTGTTTGCTGACTCCGCCTAACACGCCCCTGATCTTTGACTCCATCGGTCTGGAATTGTCCCCAGAAACTACTGCTGGGAAGGACATCCCAGAGTCTCAGAGAAACGGACTCAACGGGACCAAAACCCCAACCCAGGAAGGTATGAAGGATTGTTAACCAGGATTGGATGGCAAATGGTTTGACATTCAAGATGAGGAAACGGAAGAAAGGAAACCAATAAAGGAGACTATTTGTAGCTCAGGTTGAACGGTGGGGTCCTTGGTGCTCTCTGAGCTTGGTGGGGTTTTTTTGCATACAGTTCATGACCCAACTAGGTAACATCATCAGTGGTAGAAGGGGGTGGGATTTGTGGAGAGGAGGAAGAAGGGGGCCAGGAGGAGGAAGAGGACTGTGGGGTCCTTGGTGCTCTCTGAGCTTGATTGTTTTCTTGCAGACCTTTCATGACCCAACCAGGTAACCTCATCAGATGTTAGATAACGAAACACCTGCAAGAAAACAACCAGCATCTGTAAGGCTTTTCCAGCAATGTGGCAAGATGTTATGCTTTGGGGGAGCAAGCAAATGTGGCTTAATTTAGGCATGCTTTTTCCAAACCTCTGACATTATTATAGTGGTGATAATTACCTGCTGCTCGCTTTTATAAAAATTGCTGTGCTATTGTTTCTTTAGCGCTTCGGGCCATTTTAAGTGGGGGTGGGGGCTTTGTACTCTATATCCCACTGTGCTAATTGCGCCTGAAGCAGCTGGATCCATCTTAGTAGGGAAAAAAGGGGACAGAAACATTTAAAAAGAAATGCAAGAATAGAACACAACCCTCTGCGTTGGAGCAAATCTCCAAATTCCCAGTGATTATGCAGGTGGTTAGAAATCCAGCTAGATGCAGGTTGGGGAGGATGGTTGACGGAAGGGGAAGGAACTGACAACAGTGTGCGATGTTGATAAAAAGTACAATCTGGTTGTGTGCTTGTCTCCTTGGCCTCAGGATCTTCTCCCACGCCCTACGACTTTCCCACTCCGGTTTCTTCGAATCGCAGCTCGGCCACCGACGATTTTTGCTACGTCTTCGTGGTGGAGCTGGAAAAGGGGCCCATCGGTTTGGGGATGGGACTGATCGATGGTTTGGTGAGTAGGTCTTCTGGAGGAAGTGGCATGAAGCCTCTTTCAGAAGAAGGACCGCAAAGAGTAGGTTCCAAGAGTCATGGTTGATAGGCTCCCCTGTTGCTCTCTGCTGGCCTTGGTCTAGCGTTGGTCTCGTTCAACGACATCTGCTTGTTAGATTGTCTTTCTCTTGAGCTACAGCTCTGCAACTGTGCAGGACTAGTATTCTTATCTTCTTCCTACCACCATGGCCGGTGGGAATTGTAATCCATCGCCCTTGGAGACTGCTGGATTGAGGAACCCAAAGGTGTTTTTTTTTTTTTTTCAAGAGACAACTGGACTTCCTTGTTATTCTTTGAAGACTCAAAGGTGCTGTTTCAGGAGACAACTGGACTTTGGGACAACTATGACCTGGATCTCCACAGATATTCTTTGATGACTTTTCGCTTCTCATCCGAGAAGCTTCTTCAACTCTGACTGGATGATGGGGAATGGAAGAATTTATATTCCTTGCAGACAGCTGGTCATTTGCATCCTTTTAGAGTGTCGTTGAGGCCACTTGGAAGTTCATCTGTGTCCTCAAGGGTCACCCGAGTGGTGCAAATGGGCATGGAGCCTTCTAAGAAGAAAGAAAGAAACATAACAAGAAAGCCCAGTTGCCTCCTGAAAAAAGCACCTTTGGGCCAACCAAGAGCTGGATGACTGAGAATCTCCATAGACATCTGGATTGAGGAAGGACTCCCAAAAAAACAACATCATCTGTTTTAGGAAGAAAGGATGGAAATAAGATAGCATGGAGGATCTGGAACTTTTCAATGAAGACCTCCTGAGGTTTTTCTCTCTCTCTTAGCTACTCTGCTTGTGGTTCACCTACTATACCAGAACTCACCCATGTCCTTCTGCTCTCCTCTGTCTTGTAGCATACCCCTTTAAGTTCTCCCGGGATTTACATTCGGACTTTGATCCAAGACAGTCCAGCGGCAGCAGATGGCAGACTCTCCATTGGGGACCGCATCCTTGCTGTCAATGGCACCAGCCTCGTTGGCTCTCATTACCAGAGGTAAGGGCAAAGTAAGGCCGGTGGGTTTCGCAGTACAGAGAAGTCCATCTGTGACAATGACTTCTCTTGAGGTGGCTTTTGACAGAGAATTCTGGGAATTGTAGTTCGGACATCTTTGGAGGCCATCCAATTTGGGAGCGTGCTATCCCAGGTCCGTCCTTGCTACAGGACATTGGTTTGGACTTCCTTTCTCTCCAGTAGAAATATTGAAAGTCTTGCAAATCTTGGGGCTAATTTCTTATTTCCTGGGCTATATGTGAAGAAAATCAAAATCTGTATATGGAAGATCGAAACGCAGCATAATTCAATTTTCATAATGCACCTTATAGATACAGATCTTCCTATATCCAGAGAGAACTTGCAGATTTCTGGAGCGCTTATTTGGTGGAATTCCATCCTACGCTCAGATAACAGAATGCCAGGGTTCGAAGGGAGCTTGGAGGTCTTCTAGTCCAATCCCAAACCCATGCTCAAGCAGGAAACCCTATGCCATTGCAGACAAATCTCTTCTTAAAAACCTCCAGTGTTGGAGCATTGACAGATACCTGTCATAAATGTTGAAAGAGTAGTGGGAGAAGATCAATCAATCAAGATCAAATGAAGTACTAATATCACTCTATAAAGGCTTAGTAAGACCACACTTAAAATACCGCATCCAGTTTTGGTCACCACACTATAAAAAGGATGTCGAGAGCCTAGAAAGAGGGCAGAGAAGAGCAATAAAGATGGTTAGGGGACTGGAGGCTAAAACATACAATGGTTACAGGAACTGGGCCTGGCTAGTCTAGGGAAGAGAAGGACCAGGGGAGACAGGAGAGCAGCCTTCCCATATTTGAGGGGCTGCCCCAGAGAGGAGGAGGGGGTCAAGCTGTTTTCCAAAGCCCCCGAAGGCTAGACAAGGAATAACGGATGGAAACTGAACAAGGAGAGATTCAACCTGGAAATAAGGAGACATTTCCTGAAAGTTAGGAACAATCAACCCAACAGAACAGAAGTTGCCTTTGGAAGTTGCGGGAGCTTCATCCCTGGAGGCTTTCAAGACGAGACTGGACTGCCCATCTTGTCAGAAATGGTGTAGGGTCTCCTGCTTGGATGGGGGGGGGGGTTGGACTAGATGACTTACAAGGTCCCTTCCGACTCTTGTTCATCTGTTAAAAACCATGGACTTCATTCCCATAATAATGTACTTGGGAGTTTGTCTGTTGGGGGAAGGAGGAGGGGGGGGCGCCTGGAAAGTCCTGCGGTCTCCCCCCAAAAGTAACACATCTCTTGTTGCTTGAAGCTTGAAAGTCTGTAGAGCTTCTCAAGCCATCCAGGTCACGGCTGTCCCCCCCAAGGTGCTTTTTTTTTTCAGGAGGCAACGGGACTTTTTCTTGTTTTTTCTTCTCTTCTCCTCCCAGAAGCTTCTTTCGGCTCTGACTTGGAAGGTGGGGAAGGGAAGGATTTATACCTCCTTGCAGTCATTTGCATCCCGGAATGGACTTCCAGAGGGAGGGGGAAAAAAAAAAAGTATGTGCAGGCTAAAGGAACCAGGAAGGAGCACCACTACTCAGGTGACCCCCCCCCGAGGACGCAGAGAAACCTCCAAGCGGCCTCAACGACCCTCTAAAAAGGATGCAAAGGACCAGCTCTGTCTGCAAGGAATATCAATCCTTCCGTTTCCCCCTCCCTCCAACTCAGAGCCGAGGAAGCTTCTGGGAGGAGAAGCGAAACGTCTTCCAAAGCAAAAAAACCAAGAAAACTCCCGTGGCCTCCTGAAAAAAACAACCAAAAAACACACACCTTGGGGACTGTTTCATCCTGGAGATGAAATGAATCAGAAATAAATGGTGCCTTTCTTTCTTTCTTTCTTTCTTTCTTTCTTTCTTTCTTTCTTTCTTTCTTTCTTTCTTTCTTTCTTTCTTTCT
>JANHFL010004829.1:26528-36806 GCA_032468155.1 Oxyrhabdium leporinum
TACCTGGCCTGCCGCAGCAAGCTTTCCGTCCCCGCCGAGTACATCCCGCCCTTCTCTCCCACCCCGCAGCCGGGTTTACTCGGGAGGAGGAAGAAAGACACCCCCCCCCCCAAAAAACCCGATACAATTTTCAAGCCCGGGCAAAGACGGCTCCGCGCATGCGCGCTGGTCCTTCCCTAAAACCCGCCCGGGTTGAGCGCGAGGTTCCCGCTCGCAACGTTCCGGGTGTAGTTTGGGGCGGTGCTTTGCCAAGAAAGAGGGAGGAATGGAAAAAAAAGAAAGAGGGGAGGGAGAAAGGTGGAGTGGGATGTGTGTGTGTGTGTGTGTGTGTGGGCTTTTCAGTCCTGGAATAAGCTGATAAAGATGCCTGTTAAAAGAGGAAGAGGAAGAAAAGTGGCTGGAGCAGGCAAGGGACAAGAAGAGGCAGAGTTCTTGCAATGCAGAGTTCTTGCACTGACTGATTCCCAGACTGGCAGCCTTGAGAAGTGGACCAGCCGGCTGGGTGCTTTGGGAATTCTAGTCCTGATGCATTTAAGGACTGCCAAATGGAGAGGGGCTGAGACATCCTTTGTCTATGCCATGGTTTCTCAACCTCAAGGCATTTTAAGATGGGTGGACTCAACTCAGTCACATCTCTAATACAGTCAGACCACCGGGAGGAGGGGGGGGGTACAGTTAATTAAAAACAACCCATAGAAAATACAAATAAAAACACCTTATGATTATAAACACCATTGCGGTTTCGCTTAGTGGCAGTTTCACTTAAATGCCCGTCTCAATTTCGGCTGCTATATGAGGATCAAATTGGAAGGAACAAAGCTTTCCTCCACCAAATTGGTAACTAGCTCCTTGCAACCTTCATCAAAATTAAATCACTGCGTGAAGGAGAATGCTCCCTATATTTACCGGATTCACTCACTGCTAGACAACCTGCCATTATTTTATCCTAGTGCATTGAATGAACTCAGCTACATTTTTGAAATCTGAAATTTAACAATGCACAATAATTAACTGCTATAGGGTTTCTTGCCTGCGCAGTGGGTTGGACTAGACTTCCAAGGTCCCTTCCAACTCTTATTCTATTCTGCATCTAGCTAAAATAATGAGTATTAAAGTTTAATTTCCAACTATTTTGTTTTCTGTAGATGATGCTCATTGTCTCTTCTTCAGGTGCGCTTACAGTAAATTGCTTTTTAAAAGCTTGTCAATGGCTTTAGCCTAGCCCTGTTCAGCTAATGTGATTTTTTTTCTCACCCAGCCAATAGTTTTAATTAACCTTCTGAATGCAGCAAGCCTTAGACAGGACCGCTTCTTCTGGAGCGATGCACAGTTCATTCGGCTTGATGGGCGACTCGTAATCCAAATGACAGCCCAGCTCAAAACATTTTATTGCCTCTCTATGCTACATTTAAAATTAGCGTAACCTGTGTTCCTGAAAACAGTAGAAAAGCTCATTGCTTTTGGACGCGAACTCTTTAGTTTTTCAGTGATTTGGTTTTAATCTGCGTATTATCATTTCCTTTAGCAGCTTTCTCAAACTTGGGAATTTCAAGATGAGTGAACTTCAACTCCCAAAATTCTTGGTTGGGAGATGCTGGGAGTTGATATCCACACATCTTAAAAGTCCTCGAGTTTGAGAAACACTGCTTTAGCACATGGAAGGCTGGAAAAGGATATAATTTCTGATTTACTATCTGCAAGGCATGATATAAAAGGGAGATTAGAAAGAAAAGTGGGAAGGGGGAGTTCACTTGCCCATAAATTTAAAAAAGTCATCTTTATATACGTCCTCGATTTGCAACAGTTTGTTTAGTGGCCGTTCAAAGCTCAATGGCACTGAAAAAACTTACAACCGTTTTTCACATGTATGACTATTGCAGTATCTCTATAGTTATGTGATCAAAATTCAGTTTGGTAACTGACTCGTATTTATGACATGTGACCACCTTTTGCGACCTTCTGACAAGCAAAGTCAACAGGGAATCCAGATTCACTTAATAACCGTCTTGCTAACTTAACCACTGTGGAGATTCACTTAACAACGGTGGCAAGAAAGGTCGCAAAATGGGGCAAAATTCATTTCGCTTAGCAACAGAAATTTTGGGTTCAATGGTAGTCGTACATCGAGGACTAACTGTAAATGAACTGCAGAATTCAGTTCAAGGAGAGGCTCTCTTCAAGCCAGATGGATTCTATCAGCTCTGCCCTCTCCCTTCTCTTCCAGGATGTTGAAAAGATGGGAGCCTTGACACCGGTTCAACTTTTGTGAATGCTGACCAAGGATGAAAAATCACCAGAAGTCTTTTTTGCATTATACATCTGGAATTAAAAAAAAAAATGCTGGGAAAACTGATCCTTTTTTTTTTTTTTAAATGCTAATATTTCTTACCAAGAGATATATTGGGCTATTTTTTTTCCCATGAATATTTTGGTTGCGTCTCTTGCCAACCCTTCTTCCAAGAATTTATATGGCAGTATAAATGCAAAGCATGCTTTCTAGAGATGGGGCTGTTTTGGAAGTGACTTGACACCGTGTAAAATTTACTACTGGGTTTTTCTCCCCACCACAAATTCCTCCCAGTACAGTACATCAAGAGTCTAGGAAGAGGGTTGTCTAAAAATCTGATATTTTTTCTTTAAAAAAACCAAACAAACTCTATTTCAAAATGATTTGAGACCTTTCTATTTATTCACAAGAATCTTGTTCTGACAACATAGTAAACGGAATTGCATAAATATTGTCTCTCTGAGATAGTTGCTGCAAATTGACTTGGCTAAGAGCAACTTAGCTGCTAGTGGAAGTTGGGTGGCATATACATTTAATTATTATTCACCAATTTTGCTGAAAGTGGGTAGGTTGAAGGATCTGACTACCCTAAAGAGCTCTCCTTTCCGCTAACTGCATCCACCTTTACACCTGCGTGTAAATCTTTTGTGATTAATGAAATAGGTAGTCCTGGGCTTACAATTCATTTAGTGACTGTTCAAAGTTACAATGGCATTGAAAAATGTGACTTATGACCGTTTCACACTTATGATTGTTGCAGAAGGGGTCGGGTGATCAAAATTCAGATGCTGGGCAAGTGACTCACATTTATGACGGTTGCAGTGTCCCGGGGTCACGTGACTCGCTTTTGCGACAAGCCACTTCAATGGGGAAGCCAGATTGACTTAACAATTGCATGACTAAACAACTGCATCGGTTCACTTAACAACGGTGGCAAGATCGGTTGTAAAATGGGGCAAAGCTCACTTAACAACAGTCTCACTTAACAGAAATTTGGGGCTCCTTTGTGGTCATAAGAAGAACTATCTTACTCTGCTACAACTTCTACCATAGAGATCGCAATGCTTCGTTTTTCAGCTCAGAAACCAGATTCAACACAACTTGGCTTTCACTTGCGATAAACTCGAAAGTTTGTTTTGCCAGTTCGATGCAAATTCAGGTCAGCAAGTCGTCACCTGTCAGTTTTCTGCCCTGACATTATTACGACGTTGTGTTTTTCATATGGAAATCAAGAGGGGAGTAAAATGCTTGTACAAGCAGGTTGGGAAGCGCCATTCTGTTTCTGGGCCAATCCTGTTGCTATACTTAAAAGATGACAGAAATTCAGCCTGGGTAAATGCTCCGTTACACAAACACATTATTCTTTTGAGCATCAGAGCAGAGACATTTACATTTGGGTTGAAATTGACTGTGTCATTAATTCAAGAACTCCGACCCAGGGCATTTGGCAATTAAAAATGAAAACTGGGTTATCACCTACACGGCAGGAGTCTGCAAACGTATTAAGCCGTGACAAAAGACCTGTAAATTAAAATGTTAAAATGCAAGCATGGGAAAAAAAAGAAAAAAGTCAGAAAGTTACCTTTTGATTTATGTGCAGGTGGAACAACGAAATATATACTAAGGTACAAGGAACCTGGCTGTCAACATTTGGAGAAAAATATTTACTCTTAGAAAAAAGCTCCCTTATATGCAGAGATTCATTTCCAAGTACTGGTATCTGCTTTAAAATGGGTTTCCAAATATTGTCAGGTCTGGAGTTGATCCTAAAGATTCAACTGTTCGAAGAAAGCCAAAATGGCATTAGCACGTGCGTACGCACACACACACACACACACCTCTTGCCTGGCTTCAAAAGCCAAAGTAAGTAAACAAATATTATCGAAATGAGATCTTGGAGTGACATGAAATCAATTCACGAGGGCTTTTGAAAACGAAAGAACCAGCACAACTTCACCTTTCCAGAAGCATCTCCAACCCAGCTGGATCTGCCCATTCAACCAACCCTAAATAAATTAGGGTTTATTCGCATGTCTGTATCCATTGACTAATTACACAGGATCTCACAAGATCAGGGAAGAAAGACAACACGATTCCGAGCACGAAAATTTCCTGTGCAAAACATCTCTCTGGATTTATCCAGCATTGGTGTTAAGATGAAACACCAATCTTCTCAACTTTGTGATGGTTGGCATCTGTCCTTAGTACTTTCTGGGTGACATATGCAGAGATGTGGGAGGGGTGGTGGTGGTAGTTTTGGAAGGAATTGGGTTTTTCAATAGCCTACTTTACACTTCGTACAACCATTAGTTATCTCCCACCTCTGTGTAGCAGGGAACCATGTCCCCAGTTTGAGGGGAACTTTGGTCAAAGATGGAAGTTTGGGGGCATGGATGGAGGTGTCAGGTCCCCTCTCCCCACCTTATGGCTTGTACTATAGCAGTAAATTGTGGGCGCACCTCTGCTTCTCCTCGCAGCTGGTTCAAGTAACATTGTTTTGGATCTCCTTTCTCATTGTCTGTCTCAAAGGCGCTTTTCCCAAAAGACAACTGGACTTTGTTTTTTCTTTTCTTTGAAAACCTTTTTGCTTCTCATCCCAGAAGCTTCTTTGGTTCATCTTCTTCTGGACTGAAGCAGCTTCTTGGATGAGAAGCAAAAGGTTTTCAAAGAAAAGAAAAAACAACGAGAAAGTCCAGTGGGGTTGCCACAAAGAGGGGGGGGGGGTCAACCTATTCTCCCAAACACCCGAGGGTAGGACAAGAAGCAACGGATGGAAACTAATCAAGGAGAGAAGCAACCTGGAACTAAGGAGACATTTCCTGACAGAACAATTAACCAGTGGAACGGCTTGCTGTGAATTCTCCAACACTGGAAGTTTTTAAGAAGGGATTGGACAACCATTTCTCTGAAATGATATAGGGTCTCTTGCTTGAGTGGGGGGTTAGACAAGAAGACCCCCAAGGTCCCTTCCAACTCTGTTATTTTATTTTATTTCTTTTGGAAAAAGCATCTTTGGGACACCGGCCGGAAGCATTTGCAGGGAGGAAGGTCAACGTAAGGCAAGTTGGGGGGAGACTTGTCCTCCTTTTAACATGCATTTGAGTCACTGCAAATTCCCATTGCCAGCTGGAAAAATACCAAAGGATCAGAGAGAAATGGCCAATGGTCCACTTGTAAATTAAACTCGTCACACTCTTCTTGTGACATCACCTGCATCTTTCCTTGGCGTGATTTACAGCCTGCAATAAGAAAAAAAAATCAAGAGAAGTTGCTTGCTTGGAAGAGCTTCTGATTTACCAAAAGTGAACCGGGATACGGTCTTCCGTGGCCCGACACGAACCTCCCACCCACTAAGGAGAAATTTTCTGACAGTGAGAAAAATCAGCCCCTGGAACAAAAGTTGCCTTCGGAAGTTGTGAGAGCTTCATCCCTGGAAGCTTTCAAGAAGTGACTGGACTGCCATTGGTCAGCAATGGTGTAAGGTCTCCTGCTTGGGTGGGTGGGTGGATGGGAGTTGGACTAGATGACCTACAAGGTCCCTTCTAACCCTGCTAATCTGTTAATTGGACTAGATGACCTACAAGGTCCCTTCTAACCCTGCTAATCTGTTAATGTTAACCCTTGGGGAAAAAAAATCACAGGAGGCGCAGAAGCAGTCAATCTTTGGGAGAAAGGGAATTTTGGGGGCAAACAGCTTCAGGGCCATGATTAGTTGCAAAGGGAAAAACGCAAACCAACATACAGTAGAGTTTAAGTGCTTAAAGAAAAGTGCAGAGAAGACATTCAGGTCAACCCACAGTAATTAAAACCTTTCCCCACTATTTTTTTTCTTCCATGATCTTCATCAGGGGTGCATTTTTGGGTCTCAAAGGGCTGCCGAGGTCAGATGAAAGGAGGAGGCCTGCATTCTTTAAATATTAACAACTCTTTTGATTTAATTTTGTCTTACAGGAGCCCTCTGAACTCGTGTTCCGTTTCACCTGTGAAGTGGATTGCAGGGGGGGGGGGGATTTCGTTCCATTTCACCTTCAATTTTGCATCCCGTCCCAAACCTGCCATTAAAGAGATCTCTGCTAGGATTACCGGCTTGCAAAACTTACCAGAGGAAAATGGATCGAGATTCCTTTCCACCTTGTTCATCACCCACACAAAATCCTACGCTCTGAAGTGAGACAAGGGATTGTGTGACCTGACACGTTGATGGTTACTGATTTATTACGATTTTTTTTTTATTCTGCCTTTCCTCCAAGCTCAAGGTGGCATACATAGCTCTCCTCACCCCCTCCCGTTTGTCCTCACAACAACCCTGTGAGGTAGGTTAGGCTGAAACGAAACAACGGCTGGTCCAAGGTTTTACCCAGGGAGTTTCATGCTTTTAAACCTGGCCTCCCTAGACGAAAGTCCAACGCTCGAACCGTAACACAACAGAGCGCTCCGGGGAACTGTCCTTAAAGGTTAAAAATGTTAAAAAATTCTATTCCTTCTCTGCCAAAAATCAACAGGAATGAAATTAAGGAACCCATGTGGTTGTTTTACAAGCCTGCAGGTACATGACCATTCTTAAAAGATCCACAAATTCCAGACTTTTTTTTAAATCACAATTGGCTGTTTTCATTCAACAGACAATGATTGAAATAAACTTTTCTCTCTTTCTCCAAAAGGCACCTGTTGGGGCCAAGTGCTGTGTAGGTCAGCCATCCCAATGAGGTAGGCTGTGACTGCGATTCCCAGAATCCCCCCATCTGTCCAGTAGGCTAAGAATTCCTGGAAGATTAAGCTTCCAATGCATTTCAAAGCCATCTGACTGGGATAAACTAATTCTACTGTGCTCTGGGATCAAGATTTTGGATGGGGGTGTGACGCCCCCGTAGTCAGAAGGTGAATTGGACTGCAGGTAGGCAATACAAAGGAAATATAAACACGTATCTGCCGTTTTAGGTGGCAGTTACCGAAGTATGGTATTGCTTTGCAAGTAATTTTCTTTTGCTTTTTGCAAATTATTTTTCATAAGTTGGAGTTCTGAGATACAAAATGGATGCACTTCTCTTCCTTGGAGAGTGAAAAAAACAAACAAACAAAAACCTGTTTTTGAGGTCAGATGTTCCCACCTGAAGTTCGTGTCTCTGTCCTGCATTTTTAGTACGCTCGCACATAAACTACCATGCGTAAAAGGAAAACAAGGAAGGGATGAAAATTAAGGAAGGCGAGGAGGGATAGAGAAATATCCCAAACAATCAAAATGGTCTGTGTCTCTTTTTTTCAAATCTCCAAAGAAAGAAAGAAAGAAAGAGAAAGAAAGAAAGAAGACATCTCTGAAGAGAAAAACAGAAGGAAATTCATTCCTTGGGTCCAGAAAGATGGAATTTTTTTGCCCAATTCATTTGGCACCTCGGCAATCTTGACAAACGCTGGCCCATCCTTCCAAATGTTCAAAAGTTGGTTTTTTTTTCTTTTAAAAAAAAAGGAAAACAAAAAAAACAAAAAAACAATAACCCCCCCCCCCCCTGCTGAAATGATCCAGGTGTTAACAGCTGCAGAAAGAAAAGATTTCTGCTAGGAAAAAAAACAAAACCAAAAAAAAAGAGATTTTTCTCCCTTGGCGCCTCGCGTGCCATTCTGATCTCTCTGCGGCCTCATTCTCCAGCAGATTGTCCCGACGGGACTGTGGAGGTGATGACGCCAGTTTGCAAGGCCGCAACCACTCTAGGATCTTCGATTCGGGGTCGTTTGATATCGGGTTCTCTCAAAAGCTCATCGGGATCTTTCACCCCGGCTTCTCTTGTCTGGCTGATGACCACAGGGGTGGAGGAACTAGCTTGAGCTGCAAGTACTTGCAAGGGGTTGGAGAGGGCTGGAGTCGGGGAAAAAACGAGAGAGAGAGAGAGAGAAAGGACTTTAGAAAAGCTCACAGCGTCTATTTGGATGAAAGGTAAAGATTTCCCCTGTCCGGTCGTGTCTGACTCCGGGGTGTGTGTGTGTGTGTGTGTGTGTGTGTGCTTATCTCCGTTTCTTGGCCGAGGGAGCCAGCATTGTCCGAAAACATTTCCGTGGTCATGTGGCCAGGATGAGACTATGCTGAGGTGCACTGAAAGCTGCTATCTTCTCCCTGAAGGGGTACCTATTAATCTACTCGCATTTGCACGCTTTTGAACTGCTGGCTGGGCAGCAGCCGGAGATGGACAACTCGCCACAGCCAACTTGCCACGGACAACTCTCCATGGGAGAATTCAAGCATTCAATTTAATTCGTTAAAATAATTTGCAAAATTGTCTTTAATTTTTGTCGTTCACATTTCATTCTGTCCCTCCTTTGGCATTCTTTAATGATTCTGCTCCCCTATTGCTTCGACATTAGTGAAACTCTTGGCCCCTGGCGCATTGCCCCACGGCAAGTTGGCCCTGGCTAGTTGTTCTGCAGCAAGTTGGCCGTGGCGACTTGTCATAGACCGGCAGAAGCTGAGGCAAGGAACGGACGCTCACCCCATAAGGCGATGCTCGGGTCTCGAACTGCCAACCCTTCTGGTCGACAGCCCAGTATCTTAATCGCTAGGCCTTCGCACCCCTTTTTAAATACGGGTGGTCGATGTTCAAGTGGTATTTAAGGACCGTTGGAAATTATGACGGATCTACCCCCATAAGATACTTGCAAGATGGTTTCAAAGTTATGTTGGTTACTCCACCTCCGCGATCATGTGACTGCATTTCGGGCAGCCTGCATTTATGTCTGTTTGTGGGGCCATGTGACTACGGTGCCCACCCCACCCCATCCAAATCCATTTAATTTTATTTTACGAGGCAGAGCAAACTCGCTTTGGAGAAAGATTCTAAAGGCACGCAAACCCTGGGAGAACAAAGGAGAGATTTTTTATATATATATACATATATATATATATATACCGTAAGTCCCACTGCTTAAGCTGTTTGTGGGAATGGCATGCTTTCCGTTTTGGGTCACCGTACGGACAGGTAACTGGTGCTGCCCGAGGGCCATGGGGGTGGCCGGCTGCAGGATGGTGACCGTCTGCCCAGGGATGCCCTGACCCATTTGGCTGGCTACTGTCTGAATGACACGACTGGCAGTCGGTATGGCAGCAAATGCGATGGTGGGCTTCTCGTCCAACCCTACAGTGAGAGAAGAGAGATTTTATTTATTTATCTGTATCCTGCCTTTATTAATTTGACAAATTCGCTCCAGGCAGCAAGCATATCCAACACACCTTCCTTCACAACAACAAACCTGTGAGGTAGACTTGGGTTGAGAGAGAGGGACTGGCCCAAAGTCATCTAGCTGGCTTTCAAGACTAAGGCGGGACTAGAACTCACCGTCGCCTGGTGATTGGCCCAAAGTCACCCAGCTGGCTTTCATGCCTAAGGCGGGACTAGAACTCAGTCGCCTGGTGATTGGCCCAAAGCCAGCCAGCTGGCTTTCATGACTAAGGCGGGACTAGAACTCACCGTCGCCTGGTGATTGGCCCAAAGTCACCCAGCTGGATTTTGTGGCTAAGGTGAGACTGGATCTTTGCCATTCTAGGGACATTCTGGGGGGAAGATACTACTCCGAGGCTCACCTGCCAAGTCCAGGACGGTCCCTGCTGCGTCGCGGGTGCTCCCAGCTGGCCCCTGGTTGGTCAAGATGTAGCCATTGGCCGAGTTTGCTGAAGTCGTCACAACTCGGACCATTGTAACAGTGGGGGCTTGCTGAACAACGTGAACTGCGTGACCTGAAGGCTGCTGAGAGGTCATGATGGAGGCGGGCAAGTAGGCGACTGGTTTGGCCACCAGCGCAGAAGGCCTGGAAGGAACAGCCATGATCACTGGCTGGGCACTTACGGGGGATCCTGAAAAAGAGACGGAGGGGGAGGAAAGAAAAAAGGGAGAGGAAGAGGGAAAAGGAAGGAAGGAAGGCAAGGAGGGAGGGAGGAAGGACCAAAGGGATGGAACAAGGAAGGAGAAGAGGAAGAGGGAGGGAGGGAGGGAAGAAGAAGAGACTCA